>JAVQJL010058039.1:0-37999 GCA_036024295.1 Nannoperca obscura
ACCTTGTCCTCCGAGGCACTAACTGCTGTATTGAAATGTCTTTAAACACCATTCCCCCTCACCGTTGCTTTTATGTGTTTGTGTTTGAGGCCTACATGGCAATTTAGATGTCTCTCTCCAAATGCCATATTAATTAAACATCACCGGAGCCTTTCTCTTTTCTGCAATTTGTTTTTCTCAAGCCAGGCGTAGATTGAAGATTTGCGGTTGTAAATTGTTGTTCCAAGCACTGCTGTTATCTGTCCCTTTGTCTTCATCTCCCTCTTAAAGGTGTTGTGTTTGTTGCTATTGTCCCTCTCCCTCTAGGGAATCTCCCCCAAAGTGGAGTTTACCACGACATCAGTCATAGAAGAGAGTGATGGGAGAGACAGCTGGCCTGCCTCACCTGTGAGTGTGTCATTTTATTACATTTCATCTGCTTGTACATGACCCCACACACTGTATGCTCAGTTTTTGTCAGCTTTTGATTTATCTTCTTTATGTCTTCATGTTGTTGATCTGTAAAGGAAAGTCTGTTCTTTAAAACATACATTTTGTTGTCTGTTCATGGCCCTTCCTGAACAGCTTAGACAAGTTTAAATCCAACACAGTGCCACAGTCAAGTAAAGGGTGCTTATCGTCCTGCGTGACACTTCAAAATGTCTGGGATTTGAACACATCACGGCTACATACATTAGCATTACTGTGTTAAAGTGTTGACCAAAGGTAGAACAGTTCATCTGCAGAGGGCTCTAATGAGCGCTATCGCTCGCCATCAGATTTGTCTGTTTCCACCATACATACCCATCTTCTGTTGTTGCCATGGCTACTACATCTATCTATCCATACTGGCAGTGTTTCAAGGGTATCTGTTCTCTCCTTGTGAATGTAATTACGGAGAGGCAGATCTGTGTAGCTGATAGCGAGGCTTCCCTCACATCTCCGACTAGATGGTAGTTTACAAATTGTGTCACATTTTTATCACAGAACCAGTCAGTTATTTTTTTACATGAACTATCCAAGATGAGGGTCACTTGTTTCTCTGCCACTGTGTTTTTGTGGATTATAAACGTAACGGCTCAGCTACCTAAAATCACAATTATCTTTTTGAAGAATTTACTATTTCCTTTCTTGTCTTCCTCTGTCTCTTCTTTTCCTTGTATGAACACTCCCATGTTTTGTTTTATGACATGTTCCCATCCACTGTTGCATTTTTCAGTATAGGGGTGAAACAGTCTGTTGATTAATCAATTAGTGGATTTCATATTTAAAAAAATGTATAATTCCTTTTCAATTCTTTTTTGCAAAAACATGCCAAACATTCTCTGCTTTCAGCTTCTCAGTTGTGAGGATTTGCTGCTTTTCTTTGTCTAAGTTACGGACTGTTAGACAATAAAGCAATTTGTTGACATCAACTTGGGCTTTAGGGAATTGTGATGGGCATATTTCACTTGGTTTTCAAACGATGAATTGAAAAAATAACCCTTAGTTGTAGCTCTACTTAAATTGAATCTACTCCTTTTATGGTTTTGTGTGAATCTGCATACACGTGTGTGTGTGTGTGTGTGTGTGTGTGTGTGTGTGTGTGTGTGTGTGTGTGTGTGTGTGTGTGTGTGTGTGTGTGTGCGCGAAGGTAATCTCAGCAGATGGATACTGGGAGAGTAGAATAATGCTCCAATTCAAGACTGAAAAAGACTGTTATTTAAAAAAAAAAACCCAGTGAGAATGAAAATCTCAAAAACAGTCCTGTTGACAACATATGATCAATCACACAGCGGTTTGTATGTTGTGCCAAAAACACTACCATGCATTTCCCAGGTGCAGTAACCTAAGCTAAGCTATTTGTTTAAATGGGATGTCATTGACAGCGAAGCAGATTGTCAGAGTGTTCTCCAGGCCCCTCAGGGGGATGTCTGGATCAGAGCACCGCTGTGGCTGTCAGACAGTAGAATTTCTCCATTTTCTCTCTCCTAATGGGTCTTCAGCATAGGCATTTCCCTGACTGCCTGCCCACCCAGCTGACAAACCATGTCCTGTTTTAATAGAGATTTAGAGTGATAGCAAAGCCTCTGAAACTGTAGTATTGAATACACACACACACACACACAGCTTTTAGCTTTGTCTTACTCTTTCTTTGCAGATATTTTGGTACTCTTGTCTTTTTTAATTGTTATTATTCTCATTCTGTCTCTCATTAACATTTTTTATCCAGATGTCATTTTTAGCCATGCTAGCAGCATGTCAGCTTGTCAGCCCACCGCTTTGGTTGTTAGATGGATTGCCATAAAATGTATTACAAACATCTATATCTCCCTCAGGATTAATTGTAATCACAGGCTTTTCATCTAGCACCATCTCCTGGTCGTGCTTTGTTTTGTCAGTTTGGTTTGGTTTGGTTAATGTACCTGCAAAAATGTTTTTACATCAGCCTGAGGTGTACTTTGTGTTTAGAGCTAGTTATCAAATGTTAAAATGCGAAACTAAGCCGGTGTTCATAAAGATTTCATAAAGCTGTTCGCATTGTCATTGTGGGCATGTTGACGCCATGACGATGTGCTTAGGATGCTGAAGTTAGCATTTAGCCTAAAGCACCGCTGTGCAGCCTCACAGGGCCGCTAACATGGCTGTAGACTCTTAGACCTGTTATTACGTATCCACATCCCAAGCTTTGTTGAACGGTGTCTTTACCAGCAGTGGAAATAGCAGTTAATCACTTCAGACAAGCCTTCGCCACTCAGTTGGTGACAGGAAAACTGCCTGACTCTCAGTGGAAAGCAAAGAACACAGAAGAGCTGAAAGAAGTTAGAGATGGTGGTACATGCGGGGGTGGGAGAGCATACTTTGCTTAATTTCATTAGACCGTTCTCAAATGGCAACCTCGATAAGGATTTATTCATCATTTAGTTTCTCTTAAAAATAGTTTTAATGTTGTGTGATTTCCCTTATTAGCATTTATATTATCTTTGTTTTACAGCCAGGTAATGCCTCTTTATCATATTAGACTGGAGATGGCCATCAAATGCAATTAACATTTTATCTTAACGTATTTATCCCCAGTTGGCATTACCCGCAGGAAGTGGGATATTGCATCGGAGAATGATGTTAGTGGCCATTAGAGTTATTGAAGTAATTCTGCAGAGGTTGTCTCCATGGCAGTGCTGACTGCGAGAGCTGTTGTTGTTGTAACACTTAAGCTGAATGATTTAGCTAATGGTTTAATGGTTCTGTCCAGGGAGAGCATGTCTGTGTCGAGAACGAGAGCAGCGGCCTTAATGGCTAAAATGGCTGATGCTTATGTAAAGGAACAACACCGGTGCCTGCAGAGAAATCTGAACTGCTGAGATGAGTGTTACGTGTCACCTCAAAACAGGTAGCAATGGCATGCTGGAACAACTCATCAACATTTTTCTTCCTCTCTCTTTCTTTCTCTCTCATCTTCTGTTCATATCCTGCACCTCCAGACTTGCTGTCTTTCTCCAGTGAGGCCATCTTTAACTCTATCCAGACACAGTTCAGCAAAAATGGCGTCGCCGTCCAGGAGGCATTTTTCCAAAATAGATGACGCAAACTGTGTCTCCTCAAAAGGTGGGAAGGGAAAGCTCAGCGTTGGGGCTAAATTTACAAACTCTGCTCCATCCTCGACGTCCAGGCGCTCCCCTTCCTCGCCGTCACCTGGCCGCAGTCCCCAGAGAAACAAAAAGGAAAGGAAACTCACATCGCCCAGAGTTTCTGCAGACTCTGGCTACCAGCAGCCCACCGTTTCCTCAAGGACACGAGCCTTGTCCCCTTACACCCACCGCAAGATGTGCCAGCTTTCAGAGGACGCCCGGCAGAGGCTCAGCCATCTCCAGCTGGGGCCTCACCACTTCAGGAAGGAGACTGAGAGCCAGCTGCCCTTCTTGGTTGGTAACATTAAATATATTCCTCCAAACTGAAGGCAACAGATAAAAAAAAGTGATATGGTGGTTTGTTTAATGCCAATAATACACATGTTCAGTGGACAGCGGTTATAAAATAAATAGGATCCTGAATTGATGTAGTTCAAACCTCAGTGGGGGCTTCCCAAATTTTAACATTGCCAAGTGTCCAGATTAAGGCATAATAAGATGCCCGTGTTAATCCTTTTTACCTGAGCCATTAATGGATTTTGACGTCATAAAAACACATGTAACACGGCCTATTATCCTCACTGAGGTGCTGGAGTGTGCTTTACTAACACACATCCTGGATTCAGGCTGGCACACCGGTATTTGTTAACACTTTAATTATGGCCGTATCACTGCCAATGCGAGATTTGCATATAAAAGGGGGTGATTTTCTGATCACACAGCCTTGGGGAACATACAAGTTGATGGACAAGAACAACACAGCCTCTAGTTCTGCCTTCCTCCCTCCCTCTGCTCCCCACTGTATTCCTGCGTCTTCATTTGCATCAAATCTAATCCAGAGGTATGAATATCAAAATCCACTAGCATGCTGTTATTAAAAGAAATTATTGGGTACAAAGTTGTTTGTTTTTGTCACACACATGAATGGAATTTACTAGAGGACAACGGGCGTTTTATTAAAGTGAGGAGTGTGTTTTTCCCGCTCTGGTTTTCCTGGGGGAGTCTTCTGTCGACAATTAACCCTAGTAATTGAGAGTCAAGCTGCAATTAACAAATAGATACCTAATGAAGTAGCTTAGCCCCATGGTGAATGCATTATTAGTGCATGTTTCAGAGCCTCAGCTTCATGTTTGTTTGTGCATATTCCTACAGAAAACCCAATCTATGTTTTTAGATAGGTGCTTATTCTGTAAAACTCTTTTTCTTTCTGTATTTTTGTGATCTTCTTGGTGAAATGATTTGGGGTTGAGATAACGGACAAACAATGCGTGACAATGTTGTTGTTTTTCTGGCAGGTTTCACTTTATTCTGCACAAACTAAAGAAATTACTGAATGTGATGAATGTATTCTGATGGTGATTTCATTTACGCAATATAGCAGGCAAAACATTTGTCTGTGTTCGCCGTGGCATTTCTTATTTTTCAAGTCGGTCGACTGTGTGATTGATTAATGCTTGAGAGTCAGGATGCTGTTTAAAAGTGAAAGAGGTGGAAAAATACTCCTTACTGAGGGTCTGTGTCCCAAAACAACCTGGCCCTGCAAAATAACAGAGTGTTGTTTTCTGTTGTGTTGTGCGCCAGGTCTCTCTGTGCAGTAACGTCTCTGGGATGGGAACTCCTTCCTCTCCACAGACTGGCAGCATGCATCGACACTCTGTCAGCTTCGCAGACGGTCACACAGGTCGGCCTTAACTCTCACATGCACAAACAAACACACGTACTGTTACACACCTTGCCATGCTGTGCTTGCTGCAGTAATAACTTTGTCAGTGGTTATAATATATCAACATTGGAGTCTTTCAAAATTAATAATGGACTGCATTTCTATTTTTGGGCTTCAGTAATGAGTCTGATATTTTTTGTTGCCAGAGCGGGATAGTGGTGCAAAGCCACGAAGTATCACTTACACTGGTTAAACTCTATTTCTTATCTAAAGGAAGTGCAGTGGAAGTTATGCGGTCCAAAAGCTGCGTTTTCTGTTTTCATAAAACTCATAACTTGTGTTTTTCATTACAGACTCTTCTCTCCTGGGGAGCTACAGACCAAGAACAGCCAGAGTAAGTCTTCTTATAACATTACAAACTGCATTGTCACTGCACATACACATACTCCAAACCAGACATCCCAACTGCTCTCAGAAAAGCATTCTGAAGTGATTCTGTACCATTTTCAATAAACGTACTGTATCTTCATCTCATTCTGCCCAATCTTTCATTAATATTGTGAACAACTTTCAATGTAAAAGAATTGAAATATTTGTAACATTCAATGTGATGTCTCTTTACTAAACTTATTGTGACACTGAGAATTTGATCAAAAAACATTTTTCAGAAGAGCTCAAAGACAAAACTATGAAGCGTGTTCACTAGTTAAAAATGTCACTTAATTCAAACCGTGTTGCCGTGTGATCTCTTTCAGGCGAAGTCAGGTTCTGTGAGGGTTCATTCATCTCCAGAGACACAGCCGAGACTTGAAGCCCAGACCAAACGCCCTGTGAGAGGTGCAGCCTCAGCCCAGTCCGCTCAGACCGCTGTGTCAAACTCCAGAAGTCCTCTGAATCTCAACCATTCCCTCAGAGAAAGGTACAATCTCTAGATAATGCAACCCTTCCCCTCAACCTGACCTTGAAAAATACTTGAAAGCTTTTGTGGGTGTTTTTTTTAAATGAGAGTAAAACGAATGGAAACCAAGGATCAAAGCGGCAAAAATCTTCAAAGAACGAAAACGCAACATTTTCACCAAATACTCTCAGAACAGAAATCTTTAGACCCGAACACATTGGAGACAGATTAAATATCTCATGTTTTGTTCTTCATAGTCTCCGTCATAGATATAAAACAGTAGATGTGACATATAATAACAACTTGTCATTCTAGAATGGAACCACATGGCAGCCATCTTACCTGGGTCCAGTTTTAAACTTGAACCTGTGGGGAAATAGGCTTCTGTTGCCATTATACAGTTTTTTACTGTGTGTGTGTGTGTGTGTGTGTGTGTGTACAGATCAGATATGCAGAAAGCTACAGATAATATCTTCATCCAACAGAAATATTCTACACTGTACATTGACCTTTTAACAATTGTGAATCTGTCAGTAAATAAAAGACATTCTCCACTTTTTAAAATCTCAGCAGTTCAGCGAAATGATCGTGAATGTAACAGCCATAAAATGTGATCTTAACTTCCTAATATGTACTTTTGATTGATTAGTGAGTCAGGTTAATGAGACTGGCTGCATCACAATTCCCCAATCGCTTTTTGCAATTGATGTTTATGTTATGACAAAATGGCAGGAAGCAAGGAGCAGTGGTAATTAGCATGCTTGCTTATAGCTTGGTGTAGTGTCCGATGTTCATCTGTAAAACGCTCTCAGGATCACCTCACAGCCCTGAGTTTATTTGTTTTCTGGCCACAAAACCAGCAGATTTTCTTCACACTCTCGCCAAAAGAAAACAATCCTTATTTTTGTGGTGTTTACCCAGAATTCATCCTGATCTATCTATGTAAATCATTGGTGTTTGCTCAAAAGATCTTAAAAGCAAAAGACGCACCTGTATGAGTTTCCAATTACAGTATACACGGCAAATATATGGCAATCCCATGAGACGTTAGTCACACACTGCCGCTGCTTTGTGTGTGTGTGTGTGTGTGTGTGTGTGTGTGTGTGTGTGTGCGCGCGCGCGCGCGCGAGGTCATACACGTCCAATCTTTAATTTTGATCACACTCGACAGGCAGGATGAATTTCCCTCCACCTCTTAAATTACAGAAGCTGATGTCTTGTCATGTTTGTTCATTACAGAGGGAGGAGGCAGAGAGAAGGGAAAACAAAGAGGAAAATGGTATTGATTTGTGTTTCAGCAGGAGTCTGATGCATTTGACCCGATGCACGCTTTAATACATTCAGAGAGACCTTGTCATCGATCATGGCAGCTGCAAGTTAAACACACCGACGGGGCCGATGTTCCGTTTTGTTTGTTTGTTTGTTTCTGCTCTCCTTTCCCTTCCCTTCTTCTCAGTCCATAAGTAAACATTAAAATCAATAGACAATCTTAAACTGCAAAGTAAATTGTAGGAAATGAATGATACTTTTCTCTCAATTGAAAACGCGACAGGAGTTGCAGGGTGGGAGATTAGAGGGGGCCTTTGTAGATTCCCTCCGACAGGGAGAGGGGCACGTCTTACCGCCAATCTTTGATCTATAAAGAAAATGACAGATGCCAGTGGCGACGTTTGCTCCCTAAGCCCCGAAGTCTCAGTCTATTCATGTCTCCGGATGATTTGTCCTTGATGACTTTTTGAAGCAGGTAGCGAGTTTATCTGATTACAGATGAAAAGCTTCCATTCCAACACTGCGAGCCAGGTCAAGACACCAGCCAGTCAGTCAGACAGTCATCACCCCTCCACTCCCAACAAATAGGCAATACTGGAATTCATTACTGTTCACTTCTGTCTGTCTGTCAGGGCGAGCTTCTGTTTCATAACTGCCTGTGAGCGACTTGCAGACACTTTGATATTGTACTGATGAAGCACATTATGCCTCCGGTTAAAATGCACGGTTGGTTCTGTCAGTTGTGAAATTACTTTTTCTTTTTTTTTTTGCACAAAAGGTTGAATGTAGAAAATCAAAATGAATGTTTAGATTGAGGAAACTCATTTATTTTAGCGTAAAAACGGTCAGTCAGTGTACTGGTAGTTTCAGCTTTGCATCACCTCTCACATCGTGTGTTGTGTTACAGCACAGACTAGTGGACAAAAGCAACACCTGTCTTGTGACTGTCTTGAAAAAAGACGAGCATTATTTGTAAGTTATATGATTTAGAGCAATTTTGATAATCAACTATTGATGTCATGTGTTTTATATCATAACTTAATATCTTTGAGTATTGATCGCACATTATACGTGATTTGAAGGTGTCACCTTGGCTCTGGGAACATGTGATGGCCTCTTTTCTGACATTTTATAGGCTAAACCTTTTTGTCTGTTGAGCCCTTAAAACAAAACAGTGTCTACTTGCAACCCCTCAGACCCAGTTGTGACCAATTCAACCGGATTTTCCTGGCTTTACTTGAATAATCATGAAGAAGTAATTCACCAGAAAAAAATGTAAGAGGCAAGCATAAATTTGTTTGCAGAAATATAGAGTTAATTGCTTTCCTCTCCTGTTAATTGTCTTGCGACCCCTCAGACTCATCTTTTGATGCCTTGTGGGGGTCCTGACCCTCAGGTTGGGAACCACAGGATTAAACGATAATGAAAATATTTTTAGTTGCAGTCCTGAAATCACATTTTCTCCCACCCCCCATCAATATGAAGCCCAACTTGATGCAGGTATATGCGACTCAAACTCACTTAATGAAGTTGTTTATGGGTTTTTCATGTGTCCTTTCTTGGTGTGTGATTGTCTCAGGCTCCGGACCAATCAGCCCAGTCCATCCTACTGGGAGCAGATCCACAGCAGAGTCCAGCGGATTCTGCAGACACACAAAACCACCTGGGACCACAGAGTGACCTTTGACCTTTAACTTGATCTGCCCACAAGGTGACCAAACAAAAACCAAGGATACAGCACAAAGACTGTTGACTGTAAACCTGTGACTCTAATAATGCATATTTAAGTTAAAAGCAGATGTTGACTTAAACCTGCCGCATGTCTGAAGGATCCTCACACGCTAACACACCTTCTTAACCTCACGGTTTTCAGTCCAACCATCTCACACATGTATCTTCATTTATCTCCCTTTGGTGTTCATTTAAATTTCAAACCATCCCAAGCACCTGCTGAGCTGCGCTTGTCGTCATTACTCTTTGAAAAGGCAGGAAATTTGCATGGGTTACGTTCAAAAGCATAGCAGCACCGCTTCCCTCCCACCCATCAGCTGGGATGTTTTGGGTTTTTTTTTAAACGCCCCGTTGGTGAAACCAAACAAAGACGGCGTCTAATTTCCCTAAAGCTGTGTGTGAAATAGGCTTGGGTATAAAGAAGCAACATTTTGTTTGTGTGTATATGTGTGTGTGGGAAAGAGACATGGATGTAAGCTGCAGCTGTTAAGGGCTCAACTCTCGCAACACAAAAGACAAGACAAGATGGTAGCCGAGAGCCACCGTTGGGAGCCAGCAGCTACACGAGATTTAAGAGAGAGAGGAGGAACTAAAATAATCCTGAATGAAAGAGCAGGAGACACAAAGCAGCCTGAACATAAATAAAGACGGTCATTCAGATCCACGGTGTTACACTGAAATGTCTTGGAACATTGGAAATCAAAACTGTAGGTCATGTGCTCTCTATAATGAGTGCATTCATTCACCCACGGGAGCTGAATTACAGCTTTCATCAATGCTAATAAAATTAAACGCAGCAGTGTTATGCGCTTTCTTCACAGCTGTACTCACAGATATGGTTTTTAAATGACAGGGCTACCGACACCTGGGTGCTAACAGCATCTGCCTTAACTAAGGATGTAATTAATGGTAAAACTAAATCACTTTCGTATTCTTCTCTTTGACTCATATTGACCATCTCAGAGCTAGAGGGGAAATGTCGTAGCTCTTATCAGATTGTGCTGCTCACTTAAAAAGACAAAATGTTTCCTCACAGAAATTCTAAACTACTCTGCAAAATATACCCAACAGGTGTATCCGTTGAGTTTGGACATTCTGTAAATGGGTTTTTCGTTGAATCTTGAACAGAAACAGCCAAAAGTGTGTGGGGATACGACCTGTACACAGCAGGTCGTTTTAATAACTGCACCCACTGCATTCAAATCTTATTTTAATTTTAAATGTTCTGAAAACATGACATCATTTAACTTCCACAGGCCCAGTTTGCCTTTCCAGGTCAAGGTAGCTCAATTTGAAAATGCATATACAAACCCATTTAAAAACTATTCCATTTTTAAATATGACAGTAAATAACATTGCAAATGCTATATGAATTGAGTTTGCCTTTAAATTTGTAATATTTGCAGTACATACATTTCTATTTAGCTACTTTATCATCATTCATATCGTCATATCTGAATATGCGGAATTAACTGACAAATGTCGTTTCCAGTTCATCCTGTTTATTCTGCTTTCTCTTTGTGGCTGGATTATTACAAATCAGTTTGTTGCTTATTTCTTATTCAGATTTTCCCTCAGTTCTTCAGGTAATCTTTTTACCAAAAACTGTTTTTTTTATGCCACGTGTATTTGCAATGTTGTAACCCCAGCGATTGACGGTCTACTCTTTACATGCTGTCAAACGGATCACCTGACACTAGTTACTGGTTTGGTCATAAATGACAATGATGGTGATATTTCAACCCACAGGATATTTTTCAGGACAAGCCGTATTTCAGAATGTGAGAAGTTTAATTAAACACGGGTGCCATTCAAAAGAAAGTATTTTAATCTTCATATGACATGAAATTCAGAATGACTATGATTACTGTGCAGCAAAGTGTTTGGAAACACATTCATTAAATTCATTAAAAAAAAATTTCAGTTGTAAATATAAGCATGTAATAGTCATTTCTATTTCTAATATCAAGCTTACCACGTCAACATAACTTGTATAATTTGTTTTTTTATAGTCAGCTTCTTCATGTAAAGACACGACGTATGTAATCATGTGTAGATCTTTAGCGATGAAGAGTAAGTCAGCATCCAGAAAAGCAACTCAGTCAGTGTTCATCGTGTATTCAGATTACATTTACTTCTTGTGGAATTTACTCTTCTTCCTGTTCCTCTTGCCGGCTCCTTGTGCTGCTTTCTCCGTCACAATGTGCTGGTACTTCTTTTTGTTGTTGCTGGGAAGAGAAGAGGAAGGTATAAGTAATAGGTCTGCATTTGGGGATCAAGTGTTACTTTGTCAAAGATTTACCATGGCAACATACTGTATTTGGATAGCAGTTATAAGAATTGTGATGGTAATAGATCAGAAATGTAACTAAATACTATAAAAGATATCAAATGCAACAGCAGAAACTGGTGCCCAGTATTGATTGGTCTGTACATCAACACCTCACCTGTCAATATTTGGTCAAACCATATTTATTCCATTTCAGAAATGTCACAGGATCTGATTTCACTTAATAATATTCTGATTACCAAAGTGTTAGTGTGGACCAGATGCAGGGTACTCTGTTCTCCACTCCACTAGTTTTACTTATACACTCACACCTGCATAAAATGTCAAATCTATTCCTGCTAATATAAACACAGCTGGTGATGGTAAGCCATCTGTGAGAGTGGATTTTCTTTGGTGGACACTGAAACCATCCCACAGGTGTGACACAATAAAGCCACATTCAGCAATAAGTGTGTCTTTGCTTTCATTTCAACTTACTGTCTGAACTCGGCATCAGCCAGCAGCTCCTCCACCATGGTTCTCTTCCGGTCGTTTTTGGGAACACGGGAATGATAGAAGTCGACTGCACTGTCCACCACTGTACCAACCTGTATCACACACAAACACGCAAAGTTACACTCAAATACTGTTGATAATGTATAAACAATTCCTGAGAGTGTTGCAGACTATATTATACTATCATTACATTTTAAAAACAAAAGTCATGACCATGTTTCTTTAGAGAACAAAGATGAACATTGTGTTACTGAAGAGGCCGTTTGAGGAGCAGGCGAGTCATGCTGCTGTTACTGACCTGAAAATATTTGGGAAAGCCATCTCTGTCGTTCTTTTTGTAGAACCTCTTGGGATCCAGGGAGCCTCTCATCTTCAGGACTTGGAGGTCTCCTTTCAGCTCCTTAGAGAGCTCGGGTGCTTTCATATTAAACCAACCATCTCCTGTTGATTTCTCCCTCTCTGCCTGGGAAAATCAGATTTGAATAATTTAAAAAGCACTGCAGAACCCTTTGAAACACAGAATTGGAATAAAAGCTGCTGCAATAGTGTATTTATGATGACTACATGTGTATGTTGTTTTGGGGCAGTATGTGTCTTCAGATTCCACAATGATAAATGAGCCAAGTAACACAGAATTGCATTACTTTGGAAAACCTACTCTGTGTTTCAACTTCAAGGCTTGTTTAGATTCACTGTATGGAGGAACTGCATCTTTCTTTTCGAAGTCTGGTCCAATCACGCTCTTCTTCATCACCTGAGGACAACAAAACAAAAACTGCAACACTGCAAAGCACCAAACTCTATCAAGACCCCACTACTCGGAGATAAAAGGACAAAGTCAAAAAGAATTTGGAGAGAAACCATGAATAACATCTACGGTGTTATTGGATTTACTCGTCCTTGCATAAGTATAAAGTTTGTTATTCACTCTGCATCACAGATCACTTTCAAAAAGGGGGGGGAAAAATCAACTGCTTATTTACCTCATCCTGGATCTTCTTTTCCTTTCGTTTTTGCAAACTGGAGACAGGTTTTGATTTGCTGCCATCAAAATTGATGTATAACCCCCCGAGCTCCTTCACTCTGATGCCAGGGTCAATACGGCTGGACATCTCTTTCCTGGAACAAATTGGCACAGAGTAAAATCCTCAGGAAAAGCAGTCATGTCTCATTTCTCACCTGTGCACACAGTTGTGCATGTGGCTGCACTGTTTATATATGCTTGGTTCTTAAAATCTGGTGATATTCCTTTAAACATTTTTTTTATTTAAATAAGACCAAAATCAACAATGAATTGATCCTACTAACAAGTATAGTGTGTGTAGCTGAAGCCTGAACTTCAGCATCTTATTCCTCTGTGCCATAGCAACACATAAATGAGTCACACTGTTGCTCTGGCTGACATGTTCATTACACGCTGTCCTGCTGCCCAAACTACTCACTTCTAGAGCATCAAACATGTATTAATCCACAGCTGAAAATAGTCCCCAACAACTGCACTATTGCTAAAAACTGCAGTGTAAATATTTTGTAATCGCCTTGAAGTTGCCAGGCAACCAGCAGAGACTCCAGGAAGTTACTGTGATATAATGTGTTAAGTGAGCTTAGAGGTGCTAACAGGTGGGTTTTGTTATGTTTGGACAGAGTCAGGCTAGCAGATTCCCCTTGTTTCTAGTCTTTCTGCTAAGCTAACTGGCTGTAGCTTCATAGCATACAAGCACGAGAGCGGTATCAGTCTTCTCATCTAACTCTCTGCAACAAAGCAATTAAGTGTATGTCATTCATGACATACTATTCCTTTAATGGGGATTTGTTGACCACAGGAGATTTATTTATTAACCATATATTGAAGATAAACCAAGAACAACTAAACATTTACATTTCTTCTGATGTGTGTGAATTTTTAAATGAACTTTTGTGTGGCCACCACTTATCATATACTTACAATAGAGGATTTCTACTTGAGAAAAGAATCTTTGCATCTTCGTCTTCATCATCATCCCCCTCCTCATCCACAAACTCCTCATCCTCCTCCTGCTCAACTCTCTCTTTCTTTGTAGTTTTCTCCTCCTCCTCTGTTGGCTTCTCCTTGTAATAGTGTTCATCAGCCTCCTCTCCGGGCCGTGTGTCAATCATAAACAGTCCTTCAAGTGATGTGCCTGCTGCTTCAAACTGCTTCGAAGGTTCTCCTCTTTTTTTAGCACTGTGCCACAAATCCTCCTCCTCTTCCCTTCCAGAAACTTCCCCGTCTTCCTCTTCAGCAGATTCATCTTCATCCTCGCTGCTCTCCAGCAGACTGATTATTTTTGTTTTCTGGACAATGACGTGTCTGGGTTGCTCTTCGGGGCCAGAATCCAGCGTGATCTTGTGTGGCTGGCTGGATGTGACCTGAATGGACTCAACTTGGAGCTCAACCACCGGCTGAGCATTTGTATTCAAATTGCTGACTTCCATTTTCTCCTCCTCACTAGGCTGGGTTTCCACAACAGCATCCCCGTCTCCCTGTGACGGGTGGGTGGCCACATCAGCCACTTCCATAGCTTCGTCCTTCTCTTCAGTCTGATCTGTGATTTCATGAGTATTATCGCATAATGTTACTGTACCTGACTGGCAAGGCTTTAATGGCTCTGATGGCGGGTTTGTTTCCTGCATCATTTCCATCTCTGAGGTGTCTCCATGATTATTTTCAATACACGACTCCTCCTGCTGGTGTCTGACAGTCACTGCAGGCTTACTAATCGCTTCCTCAGCACAATGGGGACTGTCTGATACTTGGGGAGACACATGGGAGTCTTCTTCTAGAACGACAATTACTCCCTTTTCCACTCTTATTGTATCGGCCTCATTTGATGTGAGATCAGTACCACTCGCACCTTCTTTCTCTTTTTCTTCCAACGTTTGGCTCTTATCGTCCTCCAGCAGTGTGCAGTCTGCGTCCTCAGCGATCACTGTACTTTCTAACGTTCTATCGTTTAATGAAGTGTCCTCCTCAGCCGTATCTGTGGCTTTTTCTAGAACTATACGAAGATTCTTAACTGAGCACCTGGAGGCCAGAGCGCCTCGACTGCTGTTCCCTGAGCCCGTGCGGCTGCTGCAGGGAGTCCCTCTGCGGGTGGAGCAGGGGCTGCCAATCAGGGAATGCATGTTGCTCAGCTCAGAGTCCGAGTCCGTGGCTTTGAGGCCTTTGGATTGGGCCTTTCCCCGTCTACGAGTCATCATACCGTAAGCGGGCCCGGATTCAAACCCTTCAGAGTCACAAGACTGGGGCTCGCTGACATCTAAAGCAGCTGCTGCCGTCCCCCTTGCTGCCCGGCTTTTCCGAGGTGTTGGGGCAGGGGAGAGAGAGCTTTCCGAGGCTTCGTCTAGGTGGATGGGAATCGGACCCGTTTGCCTTCTGGATCTTGTAGCCCTGCGGGTGGTGGACTTAGAAACCCCAGCTCCTGAGATGCTGGAGGCACAGCTGTCAGCATCTGAGAGCTCTGAATCCACAGCTTGTTGTTTGGCAGATGATCTGGTTCGGGTTTTTCTCTGACTCCTGGTGGCTCTCTGGGATTCGGACACCACAGAGCTGCAGGACTCTGTCTCCACCACCACGTCGGCCTTGAGGTCTCCCGCCTCAATGCGAGCTGGGTCGGAGCTTTCAGGAATCGTCTTCCTCCCTGTGCTCCGGCGGCTACTTCTGCCAGCTTTTGATGCAGATACGGCAGAGGAGCATGATTCCACCTCAGATATCTCATCCTCCTGACACGCTGTGCGAGTCTGTCTCCGCCTCCCCCTGGTGAGCGTCATCGGTGGTTCGGTGTCAGACACCACAGAGCAGCAGGACTCCACGTCTGATATGTCCGCTTCGTGGGTGGAGCCCAAAGGTGTGCATGGCTGCTCTGGACTGTGCAGTCTGAACGCTCTGGTGCATCTTTTCATTGAGGAGGCAGATGGGGACGACTGATGTCCTCCCTCACTTTTTTCAAGCTGGCTGCTCGTCTCCACCAGGACACACCGGGTAGGGCTCTCTGCTTGTTTAGCAACACTCCTGGTTCTTCGACCAGTAGAAGGAGTGGCCTGTGTGACAGAAATAAGATGCAGTTAATAATGAACTGGTTCTACAGCAAGCTTGATCTCAACGGAACAGACCGGTGCCAATCTAAAGTTTTGTTATTGTCAACGAATCCCATAAAAAGACTAAAACCAACAATGTGTTGGTCCATCTCAGCCCCTTTATTTCCACTGAAAATTCCACTTTAAAAATGGGTCACAAATACATAACTTCATTTCAAGACACATCTATACTTATGCTGTGGCACCCCTGTGTTACTCACACAGGAGTAGGTATTGTATTGGTTGGGGACTACTTTCAGCTGCAGATTAATACTAATTAATGATAATAATTCAATAAATCAAAATAAACTACAGTGTCACCCAGTGCAACGGTGTGACTCACTGATGTGTTTTAATCGTTTCTGAAATATAATTGAGCTCTATGGCAGAGGGATAAGCTGTCCGCCTGTTAGCAGGATCGATTCATTTTCCAGAGAATTTGTTGCCAATAAGAGAATATAGAAAGCCTAATTAATAATCTGAGGCAAAATGTGAAGGAAAAAAAGTGTTTTAATTGTAATGAGTGGGACCTTCAAATCAATTTTAAGGAGGATTGAGTACAGTAAAAGGGGATTAATGCGTTGTCTCACTTTGGATTTAACAGCTGCATTCTGTACAATTTAGTTGATTAGTTATCAATACTTCTGTGTTGATAGACTTTTGCCGGTTAAACGAGCATAACAGTAGTCCAAGCTTTATGATCTGAAAGCACGTGATGGATTTAATTTCTTCAAAATGTAAGCTAATTCAATAATTCAAAGCTGCGTTCAAGTTGGAGACACACACTAAACTTTGCTCTAACAAGATTCATGTAAACAGTTGCTAAGCATTGTGTATCGGATCGTCTTATCTGTTTTTAATATTTTCTTTTTGTTTTCACTTCTTGTATCTACTTCTCCACTCGTGTCACAACATCTAAACGTTTACAAACTACCAAAGGACCGAGGCTGTCCACGTGAAGTTTGAGCAGCTGCACCAGCTAACAGACACGTGACGGGCTTCATCTCGCCTCGGACTAAACCTTTACGTGATCTCTGAACGTTTACGAGTTTAAACAACAACTCTTTTCATCCGTACCTGCTCATTAGACGACTGCTCTGGGTTGGTTTTACTTTGGGAGCACACGCGTACTCCTCTCCTGGTAGCCACCATCTTGCCTGCTGGCTTCACTCTCACTTCCGGTGTGAAGGCCAGACTCAACCAATCGTAAACGGATATGCGACGCAGGCCGAGCAGACGATCGCAGAACATCAAATCTCGTCAGCAGCTAAATAGTTTGTACTTCCTTCCCATTGATGTACTTGTAACGCACTTCAGCAAAGGGACAAGTGGTGGAAGAAGTGTTCAGGTAATTTATTTAAGTAAAAGTAGCAATAACACACTGTAAAAATACTGTATTAAGTGCCACCTTAGAAATGTTAGTACAAGTACAACTTAGAAAAATGCACTTTATATGCAAGTGTTGTATTGCTATAGTTACATGTACATTTTATGCACTGCAAGGTGGTTTCATTCATATCACAGCATCATATCCTATAAGCTGATCCGTTGTATATAAAACCATCATTGTTACATAACATGTAACAATAGTTGTCATATAAATGTAGTTTCCCATGAAGTGAAGACATATGTGTAGTAGAAGTACCGTTAACAGTTAACTTTATTCACTTCGAATTTAGACTCAAATTAAGGTTTATGTAACACATATTCTGCAGGAGGAAATGATTCACCAGTTTTTGTCTTTCCAGTTAAACTAAATCAGAGCCTAAAGAACTCAGCATACCTGGTTCAAACACCTGTGGGACAGTGTGAAATGGTTCCACAGAGTTGGCGTTACTCTTCAGTTGACTCGACACGTGAACTCAGCAGCAAATACAAGAACCATGTGAAATATTTGATTTTTTTGGTTTCTTTACAACACCACCATCTTGATTGCATTATCAAACAATTACACTAGTCCAAGTTTATCACATCTTTTAAAGATTTTACACTAGACTAGTGTTGATATTACAAACACCTGTTTCAAAATTTTAATTAAGCCAATTCATGATTTACAGATATATGACATTAAATATGTTAACAGTACAACAGATAAATCATCTTCATGAGATTAGCTGGATCTGTCTGGAAAACAGCAATGATTCTTAAATAAAAACAACTTCTTCCTCAGAGTTAACAAATGTTTACATCTCCTTGGCACAGAGTTTCCAGTGCTACAACAATGCTTATAGAGGCCATAAGCCTGCTATGCATGTCAAATATCTCAAAGTATTGCTGTACTCTCAACCCTTGAATTAATCTCATGAGCATAGGGCGGGTAAACATTTCAATGCATCGCCAAAGACAGCGAATGGTTAGAAAACAATGCATGATAAAATAAAGTTATGTATACTCAAAGTTTTCTGCTTTACCAGTTAAAATCTAATTCAATCAGCATCATAAAATAAACATCTCGTATGTAGTTGGATTTGAATTAGTCCATCGTTTTTCTCAATTGATGAATGCAAACTGTGTTATATACAGCAGGAAGAGTTTTGGGAATTGAATGAATAAAATCAGACATTTTTCCCCATTTACCCTTTCAACATGTTTGGAATCATTCTATACTTATTAAAAAAAAGAAACAATAATTCTCTACAGTTTTCTTTTGCTTTACCTACTCGTAATCTTTTCATTCAGACTGATATATTTAAAGCTCGATTCACACAGACACAGTGGAGACAAAGCAGGAATGAGGATAAAAGGGGCAAAAGATGAGGCACTTCAAGTCGACAAGATTAAAGGAACCTTCACCTTGGATTAAAGTTTAGCAACTGACATATTCCATCAATAAAGCAGCCTCTTTGGTGTTGATAAATGGCTGATCTATCAATGTACTCGTCATGGTGAGAACCACCATCTATGAAAATCTCACTCTTTTCTATTCTCTCAAAACGGACACTGGAGCTGATCTTGCACCTTCGTCTCCTAGTTTTGATCTCACTGAGTCGATGGTTATGAATACCTGCATCTGACAATCTGAAGGTGTCATAGATGATCAAGATGCAACCTTATTTGTAAGATAAAACATGGGGAACATCGTTATTCAGAGCTGTTACTTTGAATGTTATCGGTGTGTGTGTGTGTGAATGAAAAAGGAGGAGAATGGCTTCATCCATGTGTGTTCTTCTCTGCTGGGGTGTGCTAGGGGCTCGCCTTCCTCGCACTGACAAGGTAGCCTTTAGCCTTGATGATGCCCCTGCTCTTGACAATAATGGAGTAGCGCAGGACCCACTCCAGCCTCCAGTCAGCGATGTTCAGGTCCTGCGTTCCCTCCTGCACCGCCTCCTGGAATGTGGCTGCTGACATCAGCTCTGCGGATGGAAACATGAGGCCAAGAGAGGAGCGGTTTAAAACTCATGAAAAGGAATTCCCAGGTACAAGTGAACTGTGCAGCTTGCACTATGCAAAGCACATGAAAATGAGATTCACCAATACTGTAGCTGACCCAAACTACAATGCATTCATTGATTTATAAAAAAATTTAAAAAAAGAGGGTCAAAAACTTTTTTCTATAATTTTCTTATTGTCATTAAATTCCACGAAAAGACCAAACTCAACAATGGGTGTGTTGACTTTCCTACATTCTCGGTGGCTCTCAGCCCAATGCCTATTAGTTTAAACTAAAAGACACAAATCTTTAAAAACATACAACATATAAAGTTTTATTACAAAGAAAAAGCCAAGACATTTCCTAAAACAACTGGGCACTGTAGTTCTTATCAAAGATTTCTTAAAGAGAAGCAAACCGATCATTTGCTGGGGTCTATTTTCAGTTGCGCATTAATACACATTTGCTGGTCTAGGGAGTTTTTCCGGCAGCAGGACGTTGGCACTGACTCAAAACAAACTCCAGTGCTGCTGTTCATGTCATGATAATAAAGAAACCCCAGTGCAACAAAGTGGCTCATTGATGTGTTTTTAAACTTATTTTTGGACAACAATTGAGCTCTATGACACAACGGAATAAGATATCAGGCTTTTACTGCATGGCTTTTTTGCTTTGGTCTTTTTCTGGCATTTGTTGACAAAAGGAAAAATATAGAATATCACAAGACTTATCCTGTAAGGTTTGACTGAGCACTGAGAACACTTGACTTGGGACATCTGAACTCTGTATGTGAACCTTTTCGCATCCACAAACTACACTATAAATAAAGAAACTGACTTTCACCTTTGGGATCGTTGTGTGTGAGCAGCTGGATGTCGAACTCCTTAGCGAAGGCCGTCAGGTCAGGAGGCATCACACAGCAGGAGGCCAGGTTCACCTGGTTACTGCTGGGCTTCACCTGGTACGAGAGAGGGTACGCGGTCAATGATTAGCTTTTATGTCGTTCCACATAGAAAATGGCTCTGTCAGTGCAACACTGCCCAAAGCTCATAACAGAAAAACACATTCCTGCTTACAGTTTTTTATTGATTTATTTGCAAACATGATTTATTATCAAAAGTCAGCATCTCTGTTGCCTCTAAAGCCGCACTGTACAGATGAAGTCTGGTTTTAGCCCTGAATTGGTCGTCCCCGACTAATGCTTGAATCTGGCCAAATGTCTGCCCGATGGGTTGTTGTACTTTTTTGATCAATTACCCGAACAATCAACAATCAGGATGTCGACGATTAGTTGGATTCTTGGCATATTAGACATTTTTGTTGACCGTCTTGCTGTTTGAGCAGTTCCACAGTCCAATTTCCTACATGGATGGTGTCTACATTTCTGCTATAAACTGCAGTGTCCTTGTTTTAATATTGCTGGAGCAGTAACATACATGTTGTGGCAAAAACTGTAGTCTTGACTATGGCTGCGATATCAAACCGACCTTCGCTGTATAGGAGACAGATCAGACTTGCAGAAAGGTTGATTAAAATGTGTAGCACGAGTTAACACAACATACACAACAAATAAAACCGCACAGTGTCTGCTCCGGCTTAAAGATGACACAAATCAAGGTTCACATGCACAGGATTCCCGCTCACCTGAGCCCAGTTGTAGAGCTGTTCCAGCAGATCTTGATCCAGGTCAGAGGTGCCAATGGCGGCAATCCTCTGGCTCCGGACCAGAGCCTCCAGCTCCTCCCAGGCTGGTTGAAGGTGAGCCAAAGATTGGCCATCGCCCTCCAGGGGCCCAGGTGGCGCTATGATAACAGAGTCGAGTTGGGACACTGCCAGCGTCTGGCAGGCTAGAGACGAGAGACAAGAAGGTAAGACAAGGTAGTATCATGAGAGAAGAGTTCAGAAAAAAAAGAAAGAAAAAAAAGGTTCCTATCAATTGTGGGTAATTAAAAAAAATTAAAATGTTGCTTTAGATTTAAAGCTCACCCATCTCCACTGCATCTCTGATGGAGGACTGAACCGACTCACACAGGAACAGCTTGACTGTGAAAACAAGGCAGCCATAAACATGTTGTGTTAAACTGTATTTATGATAACTGAGAGGCCAACTCTGTGATCAAATCTAGCCTTTTCCAAATGAGGCTATTATCTACGGTCATGCCCTTTTTTATCATTTAATGATTTTGAGAGGGTTAAACATGCTTTTATCTCATCTCGACTACATGTAATGTGCTTTATAGGTTGGTGTTAGCCAGGCCTCCCTGTCACACTGCAGCTCGTCTTTTAACAGGAACACGCAAAAGAGAGAGCACATATCCCCCATACTGGTCTACCTTCGCTGGCTCCCTGTACATTTTAGGATTGATTTTAGGATTTTATTGTTTGCCTATAAATCATTAAATGGGCTAGCTCCAACCTATCTCTCTGACCTTCTACAATCACACATCCCTTCGAGGTCACTCACGAGTGAACGAGCTGCCTCTGCATGTCAGGCTGGCCCCTACACTGCCTGTTCTTAAATCTTAAAACATTTCCTTGACTTTCAATTCAGTGTGAGATTTGCTTTTCTAATTTTATTGTCTTTATTGTCTATTTATGGCTTTATTGTGTTTCATGGTTCTACGATTGTACAGCACTTTGGTCAACTTGGTATTTTTTAAGAAGTGCTTTATAAATAAATAGGATTTCTTGTGTACAACAAAAGCAGCACTGACCTGAAACCTTCAGCTCCTCCCTCTCTTCAGGTGTGATAGCATCTGTTTCCTGGGGAATGGAGCAGTCCAGTGTTTCTGGAAAGTCCTACATGACAAGAAGCACTTCATATTCAGAGTCACATTGTTTCTTTGCTGCAGCCTTGACATTAATCTTACAACATTCAGGTCAGACGTGTGAGTAAAATGCTACTCGGTCCGACCTGGTAAGACTGTCATTCTGACTTTTATAGAAAATAAACTCTGCGTGTATTTAAACATGAGATCTACATGTAAAACTGCGGTCACATTTACATAACCAAGTACATGTCTGAAAAGGGGATTAGCATAACGGGTCATGAACTTTAAAAAATGTTGATCTTTACAACATGAACATGTTACACAGTATTACAAAACTTGTGCATTTTCTACCAACAAATATAAACTAAACACAGCAACAGAAGTCAGACCCACGACTCAAACATGCCGGCAGGGAATGTGACCTATCAGCTTTGTATTTGCAAGTATTTAAGACAAACCTCCCCCATCCCCATTTGAATCCAGTGGGCGTGGTGACAGAAGCTGAAGCAGATTAGCTGAGCCTAGCAAAACAGCCTGAACAGGGGTGTGTTCAGCGGGAATGGTGCTTCACTACGTTGGACCCTGCAGCCTTTTTAATCCCAATTCCAGTCTTTCCAGAACATGTTTGTTTGACGAAAACATTTCATCCAGTGAATTTGTTTGAAATCCTATCACAGTTAATGAGCAAAACCTCCAGAGCAAAGTTTGTAAACCCCCACCCCCTCATCCCAACAGACAGACACACATTTGGACTGGCGCCTTTGGCAGCCAGCACTGCATGAACATTCATCATGACAGCTTCTTTTCAGTAAGCCTGGAGGCATCCTTTGATGTCCATCACTACAGTTATTTTATTTTCACAAGCACTGGAACCCAGCTCACACACATACTGCAGATCTGACCGTCAATGCAAATACTATTGCTGTTTGTTTGTCAGCGTCTCTGGTTTATGAGACCCTGGATTAGGTGAACTACTAGAACACAACTAACTAAGAAAACTGCAAACATCTCCCCACCTTGGATGACGGTTTTGTTGCGGAAAACCAATTGCTCAGTGTGGCTTGAATGCAGTCTTGAAGCTAAAATATCAAATAGAAAAACATTCAGTTAAATTAACATCTGTGAAACAATTTTTTTTTTTTTTTACCAAGAATCTCTGAAAATTATTAATACTATTCTCAGCAGATTCCATACAACAATCTGGACATTACTGTGACTTGCTGCTCCGACAACTCATGGGTCTCTGTGTTTTAAACAATGAAAATCAGTTGGACAATCTTCAAATCTAGCTCAAAGTGTGGGACAAGGGGCAAGTGCTGCTGAAAGTCTTGTTTTAAAACTGAACTATTTACAAAAGGATACACATTGGCTGTGGAGGCCAGCTGTGTCAGTAGTGTATGGATGAGTGAGAGTGTTGCAAGCAGCAGAAAATGTCAAACAAACCAAAACCTGGTTATGTGGAGCCTTGCATAGAGAGAGAGAGATAGATAGAGGGAGAGAGAGAGAGAGAGAGAGAGAGAGAGAGAGAGAGACAGAGAGAGAGACTGGCAGTGTCTTAACAGAAGCAACGAACCTCAGCTCTGCTGCCACATTCATGTCATATGGGACGATGGTAGAGATGGGAAAGAATCACATGTTTAAGACATAAGACTGTTAATGCTATCGGACTCAAGACGGTCGTATATTTACCAATACAGAAAATCTGCCCTGTGATATCTCAGATATCCTGTATCTGATGGTTGTATTTAAGATCAAAACGTGGCGACCTTTGCTCTTTATCACAACAAACAAATTATAAGATCAACTTACAGTGTGTTTTGTTCAAGCAGCTTATAACAATCATTTATCTTACTGTCTGTAAACTATTCACCTTAGCCTGGATCATAAAGTTAGTTATATTACATGCCGTCATTACATAAACAAGACATACTACACTCAAACTTTTGACTCATGTTACTATGGACCTCGACAGGCACAAATTGTAATACTTGTTTTTAAAAACAGCCTATATGGGTGGGTTGTTTTTAAACCCTGCCTTACTCTCATCACACACTGGTATCGTTAGATAGTTAAATATTTAGCCAGGTAGCCTAACCTAACGTTAACTTAAAGGCTAAGCTAACACGCTACGCTGTCACATTAGCACAACAAATAACTACGTCGTTCAGAAAAGTGCCGTCGTTTTAAATTAGGCAGGTTTGTTTATCTTACCTCTTCGCTGGGAGAGCACGGACATTTCTTTTTCAGGCGACTTCGGTTTACTAAATTCCCGGTGTGGAGCCTGAGAGTCTTGGCGTGATTCAACAACATCTTCGCCTCAGTTTTCATGTTGGTGTTTTGAGGATTCATGTGGTTTTCGCTAGCGAGCTAACAAGTTGCTAATCAGTCTGCTACGACGAAATGTGACAGCAAGTAGGCGCTTTCACTTTGTCACTGACTTGCTACTGCAACTGCTGGCTAACAGACGGCTAGCAAACAATATTAGTACAGCCCAGCAACTGTAAAAAAAAAAAAAAGGATGTAGTCAGGATGACTTGCACTCACCGCTGACTGACTGGTTTGGTGGTTGCTTAGTGGCTGCTGTGGACGCAAGCCGGTCGGTCACGCCCACACGGAGTTGTCGGTGACTGTCCGGTAAAACCTGGTCCGGAAGAACCGGAGTTGTCGGCTACATCCGTAACACAAACCCGGATCAATGGAATGGATTTGTGCACTGCGTACAGTCCCAGTTCTGACCGCTAGATGACGCTGTAGTGTTTCTCAATATTTACTCAAGCCAGGACCAGTCAACACTGTCTGACATTGTAACTAGTATTTACTCAAATACTGCACTTAAGAACATTGAGGTACTTGTACAGTACTTAGAGTATTTATATTTTCTGCTACTTTATACTTATACTCCACTACATTTCAGGAAGTAACAATGTACTTTTTACGCCACTACATTTGTTTTATGAACCTCTAATATACATATGAAACACAATGCATTCTTACATGGAAAATTCAAATTCAGCCACTCACCAGTAATTAAGATTATTAAACATGTAATATATAAAAACATAGCTACAATGTTAAAATTCTTCTAATGTGTCAATGCACCATTAGTCATAATATAATATAAAATCATGTGACACTCAGAAGGGCCATTCTGCATGATGGGTACTTTTACTTTAAATGCTACATACAGCATTACCGCCCTTTGTCCCAAGGGAAATCTTAATGTTGCAGATACACATTTTACGTGGACATGACTGACAACATTTTGACTACAAAAATGACATCTTTAGGAAACGTTGAAACTGTGAGCTCACCTGTGAAATATAAAGATCTACATGTGTTTTGCATGTTTGCTTTTGATCCATGTTAGGTCAAAGTGTCTGAATGTATACCTATAGCAAAGCATTTTAAGTCCAGGTCAACACCTCTGGGACAAACTGAACGCCGGCTGCAAGCCAGGCTTTATTGATCAGTGTTGGACAACACTAATGCTCTTCTTTCTGAATGGCAGGTAATCCTTTCAGCCTTCCCAGAAAAGTGGAAGCTGTTATAGCAGCTGATTAATGTCCAAGGTTTTGTATTGAGATGTGACAATCGCATATGGGTGTAATATTCGGATATCCACTTATTTTAGGCCATACATTTTACCTGAAATATAAAACATCTTTATATATTCCAGTATTTTACAAATAGACCTGTAATACATTTGGTAGACACAAAAATCCATTTTGATTAAAACCACTGGTCGGCATAAATGACTCACACAAACATCATCATTACATTACATTCATCAGGTGAAGTCATCATTCATCATTTGGAAGTAATCAAATCATTGCAGGGATAAGATGACCAAAAGTGCAAAACATATTTCTATACGTATAGCACACAACTGTCTGTTCTTTATTCTTTATCAGGAGTTTGTGGGTTTTAACAACTTTAAGGTAGTTACATGTACAATTTAACAAACAAACATATGTTGGGTATTTTATTAATTTGAAAATCAATGCTGAAGCTTGAAAACTATAGTTACTATAGTTACTATTGTTTTAACTATACGTATATGGATAACAGTTCAAAGGGGCAATGCTAGGCACAAAATGGACCATAAAGTACATATAACGATAGATTCGCATGTAGGAATAGGATTTGAAGCAGGGTAAGCCTTCACAATGGTTGCTGCTGTGACAAGAAACTAGTCGGATTGCACTGATCCTGTTCATTAGGTAAAAATGATACTTAATGGACAACAGAATAAACCAACGTTGGAAGGGTGTCATACATCTGGAAAGCTTTCGTTTCATAAGATTAGGTAAGCCTTTGTGTGAAGAAGTATTTGTCAGGCTGCCGTGGATCTCTACAAGGTCCAAAGGTGCTATACCACAGCTGACCCCTGACCTCTTAATGGAGGAAAATAATAGAATAGAATTTGTAAATGGTATCATTAAAGTTTTGTGTTATTATTTTATTTAATTTCCTGTTGTCTCAACTGCAACCTTATTCTCATGCCCCTCCGCAAGACAAGACGCTAACGTGACCATACTCTAACTACACTGTATATCCATTGTTACCACTGATACTCAGTGTGTCTAAATGTGAGACCAAAGGAGAGAAAAACCCAACTAAATATGTTGCTGTTGAGACACCCTATCTCTGTTTTTCAGTTATCATATTGTGACAACTGTACCAAATAAGGGTTATACAGCACCAGGGCAAATATATTATCTCCGAAGGCACTAATGAAATCAACATGTTGTGTGCAGTTATATCAGAGAACTTGGGTGGTACTGATGTTCGTGTGTGTGTCTTCTACTGAGTAATTGTAAAACTTGGAGCATGGACATGTTGGAGGAGGTGTGGTAAAGGATAGAGTTTATGTGGGGGAAGGGCAGACTTTAAGTGTGTAGTATAAGAGTGCAGAGCCACCACAAGCTGCACTGGACAAAAGTTTTTTCCTCCCAGGACATCTTGTGAAATCCTGAATGTGAACAGGTACGTCCAGTTTTTCTTGGTGCTTCTGTAATCCTGATTTTGCAAACATTTTGTCATATGTTCCAGTTTAATAACATGTCATATATATCTGCAGAGAAGGAATCCAGCCATAATTTATCAAAAACACACTTGGTTTCTCTAAATCAATACTCAGAAAGCTTGAGATGAAACAGCTGCACACAGCTGGAAAGCAGACATGGATTTAAACAGTTTTAATCAGGGGTCAAAAACATGACCTTTATCTGTCACAAGAGCACAGATGGAGGGGTTTGTGTGGAAAACATTATACAAACAGCCACAATTTACAAGATAGAAGGGGGTGGGAGACTCTGCTTCCAATTTTCTGTCTTGCTCTGCTATTTGATTTAATCTGTTTGTTTCTGTGCAGCGAACAACACGCCAAGAACAACTGCAGCAACAGCCATGAAGTTCCAAGCTCTTTTCTTTCTTCTGCTCCTCACCTGCATGTGCCTGAGTGTGGCACAAGGTAAGTGGAACAGAACTATGACATTGTAACGGCATGCTGTGATTAGATTGCACAGAGATTTAACGGTGCATTTTTTTATAGAAGCTCAAAATTGTGCAGGTAAGGATTTGGCAGCTTACATTGTAAGCTAAAACCTGAAAATGTTTGGTAACATTTGGTAGAAATGTGGCTACAGCTGTATTTCACAATCCACATTCTTTTTATATTGTTATTTTCCCCTTTTACTGAAGTGAATTATTGTGCTTGAAACCATTTACCACATAGATCATACCAAAGTGTAGTCTGCCTAGGCCTGCTATTATAGACCACTTTGATGTGGTAATCTTGTGACAGGTTTGAAAAATTGAAAGCACCCATTACTTTAATTAAATTAAGGTTGAGATGTTCATGAACTTTTCCCCCTCAGCAAAATACAGCACAAATGGGGAATTTCTGTGTGTGGACATAAATTGTAGATTAAAACTGACAGTTGCATCAGCTGAACCTGTGAAAGAAGAAGAGTCTAAATTCGCAGTGCATTCAAAGTTCATATAACAGACTGGTACTTTTTGGGATATCACTGCACCTTATAGCTCACTGTCTTTTCAGTAGCTTTATTACACCCATTCATTCACGGCTTAGAGCTTAGAACCAAATATTTTGGGGTCTTCAAAAAGCTGTTATTTTATAGTAATGTAGCTTAACGTGGAGCATCAGAGGGAAGGGAATCAGCGTCAGATGAGCAGACATTACATGTTCAGGGGGAGGGCACAGTATGAAAAAAAATAAAGTTAGGAATTACGCCTAATAAACTTTTTAGTAAATTACTGTATCATTCATGTCCAAAAAAGACAATTTCCCTAAATGAACCCAGTTACTAGTTGAGTAACACATTACAGTAAGTGCAATCCCCACTCCAGCAGATTTTGCCAAAACATCAAAGATAAAAACAACCAAAATTGTTTAGATATTTATATATGACCCCAGTTTCCTCAGTCATAGCAATAGCTCTTATCAATAGCAGGCTATACTCCCACTGTTTAATCTTCCCACTTCTGCCAAATATTACATAAATAATATTTATTAAACACTACACCCATTGTTCTTTCACTTTAGTTACTCTCTCTCCAGGCTCATATGGCAACTGCTGCCTCGGCTATGTTCGAAGGATGAAAACAAATTCAAGGAGAAACATTGAAAGTTACAGGATGCAGGAAACAGATGGTGATTGCAACATCAGAGCTGTTGTGTGAGTAACAAATATTCTGTCCTTCACTTTTGGCCCTTTTGAGCATTTTCTTTTCCTGCATTGTTGAAACTTCCCACTACTGTACAATTGGCAAAGACTAATGGAAAAATAAATTGCCTGTTTGCTATTGAAGCTATTGATTCAAGCTTAGAGCAACACTTTTAAATGTCCACAATAAAATGTCCAATTAATCTTTGATAATTACTTCTAAACCCTGTGCAGTAAGCTTGATACCATGAAATACTAATGCTGATATGTGTAGGTTTAAGATGAAGAAGAAACGTTCCCATAAAAAACAGATCACTGTTTGCGCAAATCCAGAAGAAAGTTGGGTCCAGGAGCTGATAGAGACTGTGCCACAGATTTAGGTAAAAAGTCACACAACATGCTCTCACTTTAATGACTTGCAGAGACGACTCAGTGACTGTGTACATTTTTCATCGTAAAACTTTTGTCTCTGTAGACCACTACAAGGAGACAGCAAGAGAAGAATGGGTGCGAGGCGAGCAGCTGTTTAACCTCCCTGTCAGGCATCATATATCAACTTTAACCGCATGGATTATATATCACTAGATGTGGTATTTCCTGTTGCTGACAGAGCAATGTAAATGTACACAGTTCTCTATAAAAACTAACCATATCCTCAATGTTTAGCCGATATAGCAAAATTCATGTATATGAGCCACCACTATGATACTGTTCATTACTCGGCGCTACGTAGAGCCTGCTAGGAATGAGATAAATAAAAGTATTATTCAGTGTCTTTGTACACATGTGTATGTGTGTGTGTGTGATGTATAGCTAACAAACACTTTGGGATATAAACGGAGTTTTGTTTTTTTATTTCAGATCTCCATATTTTTATATCAGCATTATAACTGTACTTTGTGTTTTCCTGTATCAAATAAAAAAGCTAATACAAACCAGACTCTAGTTTAATCAGAAAACTATTCCAATCAAAGGGCTTTTCTGGCAAAAGTTTCACAAACAGTATTGCCAAAAACTACATCTAGCTGTTGTTAATCAGTTCTGTCCTGACTTCGTGATCCCATAGTTGATTTTTATTGTTTTCAGGCTTAGCTTTGGTCTCATAATCTCTCATTTAGTCTTGAATTGGAATTGACTTGTGACAATAACTGACAACCATTCGTCAACAACTTTAAAGGTTCTCACCCATCCAGTCCAACGAGGCCGGATTAAAGGATATATTCACACATTTTAAAGCCTGTTTGTCAGCCCATATGTACAATGAATCAGATTTTGCTGGCTGTCATCACTCCTCATGTTTATACTGGCTGTGATGTGATCCTTTCACAATGTGCTTCTAATGTAAGTGATGTGGGTCTTTGTTTAGAGTAAAAATCTTAGAGTAAGAAGTTTATAAGAAGTTGCAGTTTTTGCCGATTGCTTCACACACTTTGGCTCATTATGTCAAAACAACAATCCTTTTTCAAAATTACATTTTTGCAACAAAATGATTCATACATGAACCATGTGAATTACTCTTTCAAAGCAGCAACAACACACTGATGTGCTTTATACAAAACACTGCTGTCTTTAGTACTTTTTATACCTTTTTAATACAGGCCTCTGTGAAACAGTACAGAACAACTACTCACATTTTAATAAACACAAAAATAGAAAGGCTTCCGAAAACAATTTATTCAACATATTTGTTTTGCCATTGCAGGTTTTTACACCAACAACAAAACACAAAGAAAAGTAGAATTACAGTTATTACAGTAGCCAATACAATATGGCAAATATGTTTCCGTCTATTGCTTGGTCTTCTTCTTTGTTCTTGTCTTCCTCCCACTCCTTCCTTTCTTCCTCTTCCTTTTCCTCTCACTTTCACTGCCTGCATGTTTGCAAAGTTCTCACAGAAGAGGTGAGCTTACCTGAAGTCTTTTTGAAGTGTTCATTTAGTGTATTACAGTTTGTGGCCAATTTCAGGTATGTTTTGCATTTTGATTAAAATTGTTTTCGTAATGATTGCAAGAGATTTCATTCTTGAATGAAGTGTCTAATGTGAAAAACAGTGTAGTGTGTTATGGTGGTGCAAGAAATGTGTTGCAGAGTTGCAAACAAAGTGCAAAGCAGAACATGTATTTGTACTTTTGGTGCCTTTGTTTACAGTTTTTTTACGATTGCTTAAGCACAATTTTGGAAACAGAGCAAATTTTGTCAAATCACTACACCCAATTTGCACAGCCACACACGCAAGTAGCGGAACACCTCAGATCTTTAGCAAAATGAAACACTTCATTCAATACTATACAATCATTTAAAATCTAAGCATTGTCTCTGGATCTGGACCTGGCCATAGCACTTCATCCACATCACAGGCTGTCCTCTCACAGCCAGGGAAGAATCTTTTTGAATGGTGAATCCATTCTTGCACAGACCCTGCATGACTTTGGCTGCAGGCTTCCTGTGTGGCTTGAATGAGAGCTTTCCTGACATGGAGATCATATCCCTTCCACCACCATGCTGAATAAAGTGGATGCTAATGAAACCAGTTTTGGACCAGAGTAGATCAGTGGAAAGAAACATTGTCCCACATGACAAGGAGAAGAGAGTTTATTTAAACATAAATAATGCCTTCTTTTTTGTCTCCACAAATGTTTTTGCTGTGGTTACAAACGAACAGCATGGATGCATTTACTGATTTTACAAGGTGGAGAGAAACAAATATTTTCATTATTCTGCAGTACTGGTCTTGACTGTTGCATTTGGTCAATATATTCATTCAGACTATATCATTAAAAAAGCAGAAATTTTAAAGATGTTTCAGATTGAGCTTAGCAGTGTGTAACTGGTTTAAAATGAATCAGGTGGTATGTACGGACACAAAATTGGGTTTCTATAAATTACTGTATAGTTTTGAATGAAAATGATTCTGCTACTTGTGTGTGTGTCTGTGTGTGTGTGTAAATTATGTGTTGTGTTTTGACAAAATTAGCTCTGTTTTAAAAATTGTGGTTAAGCAATTGTAAAAACTGTAAAGGAAAGTCGGATTGTGTTCTTGAATCTTGAAAACGTTTCAGCTCTCACCCGAGATGTCTCTCATTTCCTAGAACTGGATGGATGGATTGTGAAATCTCTTTAAACATCATCAACAAGTTCAGGGCATCATGGTGGCCTGGGGGCAAAGGCATACACCATCTAAACCACAATGTATCTGGTTCAAATCCAGCTGGAACTGCATAAATAATATTTTTGAAAAAAATAAACTTGAGCCGCACCCCAAGACTGTACTGGATACTCTTTCATACATTATGTCCTATAATCTACTATCATAGTATACTGTTAGTTTGCAATAAGTACACAACAAAATTAACATACTTTACCATTGTTGGCACCCACACACCAAAACAAATTCTTTGTATGTATAAACCTACTTGGCAATAAATCTGGTTCTGATTCTGATTTTGTGCTAACAGGATGTGATATAAGACTTGCGCCGACACACTTGGAAACTCTGAAGCTACTGCCAATTCATATTTATGGTTTGTTTTTAGAGGAATTTCTTGAGCTGATGCATGTGCAATTAGTTTAACTTTCCTCCAGCTATGAGCAGCTCCTCCATTTTCTTTTCTTTGTACATTGCGTTGCGAGACAAAGGTGTAGAACAGCACCTGCACATCCAAAATGCAAGTTAACTTTTATGAGCGTACTTTTCCAGTGCGAACACACCCATGCCCTGCTTAGAATGAGTATGTAGGTTAGGTGTGTTACCCAACAACTTATCACAACTTGGAACTGAGCCTCCAAATTGTTGAATCATTAAGAAACTCAATCACGTTTTATGTGTGGTCTCCTATTGTGACTGAGTCATTTTTACTTTCCAACACTCACTCATTTGCCAAATGCAATTCATAGTTTATGATTTTAAATTTCAGAAAATATTTTGTCTAGCATGCTGAAATCAGTCCTGCTTCATTCTTCCAGAAGGACTAGTGAGATTAGATACAGTTAGATAGTTTAGTGTTAGAGTAATCAATATTAAAACTGGGGCAAATTGGTACAGAACAAGAAACCAGACCATGGCAGAAAACCTTAAATGTAGATGTGGATAGTTGTGAAGCGCAGAGCTACAGTTGCCCTTGTTTTTCACACCATGAAGCATTAACAAAGCAGTAATTAGTTACCAGAGAGGCACAGTTGGCACAGTTGACCCTCTTTTTGGTTTACGGTGGGTAACGACCCACATAATGAGGAAAAGATGATGAGCTGCAGCCGATGACTGAAGCCCTGAAGCAGTTTCTCTGCTTCTCACATCTTACTCAGGTAAAGTTTTTAGGACTCCTTTGAAATAAGACTTTACATGCAGTTCGTGTTATCTGTGCTGCATGCCTAAAAACTGATTTACAGTTTGAGATTTAATTCCTGAGACATGTTACATCTTGTGTTAGACCCTGGGCTCTATTTGAAGCTATTTACGCTTCGTTTCTTGCCCGTCTCTTGAACGCAGAGTTGTCACATCATGAGATGATGATTTCAGACAATACACAATAAAGCAACTGGTCATGCACTGATGAATGTAAATAAAGGACCAACGTAAGCGGTTCAGTTCCTTCTGGTATCAAACTAAAAAACAGTTATCTTAGTCTACTAAATGACTTTAGGTAAAAGGGAAACTCGTTGCAGCACCGTTTATCCTCTTGTGCTTGGATCCAAAAAGGTAAGTGGGGGTCATAATCTACCATACAGGGGTGGATACAATGATATGACTGTAGTATATAATGTAATCCACTGTAAGAGGCAATTCTCTTTAAAACAGCCTCCCAGTGTTGTTGTACTCTCATTCAGTTCAAACGGAAATGGTCTATATGAGGCAAAGCTAGTATTTCGCAACCATCTCAAATGTGCTTTTATGAACTGAGCAGATTTGTCATCCAGTGCTCAAATCCTCTCTGCAATTGCCAAATGCAGTTACAACCACATTCTGACTTGCTATTGGGGTCGATATCTTCAGATTAATATCTTTTGTGGCATTTATATGATGTTTTAAGACACAATAGACACCCCATTTAAAACAGATTCAAAAGTGATTCTTCCCCAATAAATAAAAACTTCTGAGTGACGTTAAAATCAACAATATCTGATTGGATTAGATTTTAAAATCCGTTCTGTTTTGGTATCAGGCTGTAACTATTTAGCAAGCTTCAATCTGAGTTTAATGGACCTTACTGAAATGTCATAGTCACTCACCTTTGATCAAAGTAAATGATTTACAACAACATACTTTCCCTTGATGCTTCAGTTCGGCTCATATATCAGCTCCCTTTGGAAATTTGATTTGAAACAGGAGCTGCAGACATATGCTTTTGTTGTTTAAGTTTAATCTCACTGTCCCAATCAACATTATTCACTGCTTCCTTAGTCAGTTTAAAGGAGAATGATTGTTCAAGGGGAAATGATAACGGGGGTTTTCACTGCAGTGATATTGCTCAAGAACAGGGTTCTTAAATAAACAGCATGTCAAGACTCCTCCTTGGCACTCATAGGGATCTTGATAATCTCTGTGTCTACTCCTGCCCACACAATGTGTACACATTCCTGTGGGAACAGGCAGCGAGCAGGATAGGGGTTCAACACTTTATTGCAAAATATTTTGCTTATTATAGTGCCAATCACTAATCAGAAACACAGCAGGTGCGTGCAGACAGTGGCAAAATTGGCACTAAATTGTGAGGTGACAGTAATAAGCATGAGTGATGACTGGCACTCAGAGACTGTTGTACCCTCGAGGAGTTCTCACAAGTGAAGGGTGAAGTGGACGTGAAGGACCATAATGAGGAGAAAGAGGTCACAGATTGGAATGAAACATGAATATGAAAGTGCCAAATGAACTCACAGCGTAATATTTCTTAATTCTTAGTTCAAAAATGCATCATATTTCATCATCGACTCTTTTACCGAAAGTGCTTGAGAAGGCTCCAAAACAATGTTCCTGCAAAAATCCTCAAGAGTCAATTTTATATTTATAAGGAAGCAGGGAATCATTCAACATCCCAGTAGAAATCTATTTGTAAACTGTCCAAATCTTGGCTGGAGGCTTGCATGCAGCAGAAAGAGAGGACTAATATTGTGCTGTAATAACATGCCTCCTGCTGGAAGGACAGAAGAGAGGATTTGAAAGGAAACAGTATAAAATCATTGTTTGAAATGACTTCTCATAAATGAATTCGGTTTTACTTGCTAGAACTATTAATACAGAGTGACATGAAGTTCAGACCAATATCCATGAAGCATTTATGAAAGAATTGCCTTGGAACATAAGAAAACATCGGCAAAATGCTTAAACATGGGTGATAACAAAATTAGTTTTAAATCTTGCAAAAATTAAAACAATTTGTCCTCAAGACTTTTTTTGCGACAATCATAAATAATAATATTAACAAACATTTTAATAAATCTCTACATTAAATGAAGGCATTTTAAGCGTCAGTTTTTGTATTTAAAACACACACACACAAAAACATTTAAAACGGTTGCATACTGGTTTTTATGTTTATTGTTCTGTCCTCATATGGTCTTCGTTTTGTTAATATTTTCCAAGGACATTTCTTTTTATTATTTACATTGTCTCAGGTTTCATATTTGTTGGACCAAGCATGTTCTCAGTGTCTCCCTTATTAGGATTACCGCTGGCCTTGGATTAGTTCAGTGGATTTATGCACAGGCAAAGAAGGGATTGGAAGATGCTGGATAGCCATACGGTGATTGATGAATGTGTTGCATCAGTTAGCTTGTTGGTGACGTAATCATAACAGAAAGCCAAAGCTAATCACCTACGAGAGGCGCTGTAGGCTGTAAGCTGTAATTGACTGTGGGACAGAAGAACCCCTGACCTCAACGTGCATGTTTCTGCCATTTCAATTAAGATTTGCACAACACAACTTAAATATTTCTCAACATGTAACATAACGCTTCACTGATTAAAGGAGCCTGAAGTGATTGATGGAGTGTCCGCAAACAAATGGGTACATGTGTATGTCCAGTCCAGATATTTCTCATTACAGTACAACACAGACGGCAGAGGGAGTGTGTTTGTTCACAGATGCTACAGACCACTTGCCCCGACTCCCATACTCATCAGGGTGAAGCAGTGAATAACCTACAGCCTCCACTGACCTCCTCTTCTGGACCCGATGGAGAAGGATCCGGTAGGTTCCCGTCAGCGGGCTCCTACAGTCTAAGCAGGGATTGTTTTGGAAATGGACCATCACTATACCCAGATCTGACAGCAGTCCTTTCACCTCCCGCTCCTCTACACACAGTGCCTGGTTGGCCTGGGCAAAGTGGGCCGGGGACAGGGGCAACAAGACGTGCGGACGAGGGTACTCAATCCCCATCAGCCAAACACTGTTTGTAATCTGTGTGAGAGAAGAGCGATCAGCAGGCACGGGCTGCAGCATGCCCTTAATGACCAGCTGGCATGGATTGGGCACATAAGCAGGGATACTGTAGGCCCCCTGAAGGATGAAGCGCTTCAGTCTCCCCAGGTTGTCCCCATAAAAGGGCATAGTGGCCGTCACCATAAAGTACAAGAGAATACCTAAAGCCCAGGTGTCTGTATAGCGTCCAACGTAACCTTTATCCTTAAACAGCTCAGGAGCAGCGTATGGTGGTGAGCCACAGAAATTGGTAAGGAGCTCATTAGGGTCGCTCTCTGTGCTGAAGCCGAAATCGCCGACCTTGATGCAGTAGCTGGTGGTGTAGAAGATGTTCTCCGCCTTAAGGTCTCTGTGGATGATGTTGTTGTCATGCTGAAATATCACAAAAAATGGGAAAAATCTCAGTAGGGATTCTGTTTTCACACGTTATATTTATCTAAAGGAAAGAAAGTTTTAACCATCCCTTTTCTCTGTTATTTCTTGTCATTCTTCTAATTGGATCTTCTAATGGATTCTAACACACTGAAACTTAATCTTATTTTAAAGCATTATACAAATAACACTCTTTAAATTATTATTATTATTATTATTATTATCAGTGGTGGAAAGTAACAAGTGAGTACATTTAAGTAATTAACTTATGTACTCACAAGTACTGTACAAGTTTGAGGTACTTGTATTTCTATTTTATACTTCTACTTTACTACATTTTGTACTTTTTAACTCTAAAAATATTTTGTAAGCTTATGAAATGCAATGAGTTGTAAAAGTCTAGCTCCATCTTGACTGGTCAGTAAAATGTTGCTACAAATATACTTTATACATATAATTAATATGGTTTAAAAATGAACAGACTGAGCCTCTAAAACAATTAAACTTCATCTAAAATTCAGTTCTATACTTTTCTATACTTTGAATTACTCAATCATATGAATCATAAATAATATCCATGGATATGAGGCACACACTGAGCACAGTCTTGTGCGTGATGATAATTAAAACTGACACTGAAGCTCACCATGTGTTTAACAGCAGACAAGACTTGCGCAAAGACCAGTTTGCTTTCCAGGTCGTTAAGCTTCCCCCTGGTGGTGATTCGGGAGAACAGGTCTCCACCGCTGCCATACTCCATCACCAAATACAGCTTTCTGCTGGTTTCGAACACCTCGTAAAGTCGCACTATGTTGGGGTGGCACAGCTTCTCCATGCAGCTGATCTCCGAGGAAGTAAACAGCTGGCTCCTCTTATCCAGACGTAGCTTGTCCATGACTTTAATAGCTACTCGCTCTGAGACAGAAGAGGAGGGGAGGCTTAGATGTCAGTGATGGATTTAGAGAGGGTCTTAATAAGGACAGAGACAAAAGCAAGAGATTTTACCACATGAAATAAATAGAGTGATGGATGCCGTTGTTACATGCACATAAGGTGAAGGCTGGAGGAATGTATTTTTGGCATTCAATTTAATTGGAAGATTGTTGCACCATTATTTTAAGGTATGACAAAAATGTGGCTAAGAACCAAAAAACCCCAACAGTTCAACCTGCACACACATAAAAAAGGAATTATCGGGAAAGACCAGAAAGGCTCACCCAGGGGATCAGTCTACTGAAATGAGCATTACTCTCAGACTCGTCAAACTGTGTATTCATAAAAGAAAAGAGGGGGGGGGGGGGGCGGGGGGGGGGTTGTTGCTAACAAAGTTATTATGTGTATAATTTAACAAATA
>JAVQJL010058046.1:0-14216 GCA_036024295.1 Nannoperca obscura
GATGTTCTTACTCACAGCACTTGTGATTCATCTCTTACAAGTTTGATGAGACGTCTTGTTGTTTCCATCATGGTTCTATGCACTTTATGTAAAGCTCTGATCTGGAAGTCGCTCTGGATATCTACTGTGCACCAAGGAGGTTTATTGCAGAGCTGTAGTGTTTTTATTCAGAAAAGTCTTCGATTGAGCAAAATGAACTAAAGCACAGCGTCTTGTGCGTACACCAGTGGAATCTGGAGTGACGGCTGAAAACAGCACGAGTTGTCACAGACTGCAGTAGTTTTAAGGACACTGATCTAAACTCCACTGTCTTCATTCTGTGTAAAATGTACTGTGATATGAATCTGAAGACGTCTGAGGTAGAACTTCCTAAATAAAGACTGTGAACATTATGAAGCGAGCTGTACCTGATAAACTGTCAGCTGTTACAACTCTGACTTTCTTCTTCATGTGCAGCTGAATATCCAAGATGTGCACCTGAGGTTTGAGGACGACTTCTCTGACCCTGAGAAACCCTTTTCCTTCGGGGTTTGCATCAACAACGTTTCTGCTCAGAACCCCTCCAAAGAGTCGGTGAGAGATCTCAAACTAGTAACACAAGATTAGAGATGTTTTAGAGATTACCGCTCGTCTTTGCATTCGATGTTAACAGCACTTTTCTTTGTTTTTGCAGCTCCAGAAGCTCCTCCGACAGAAGCAGCTGGAGATCGAAGACTTCAGCGTGTACTGGGACACAGAGTGTGAAATGCTGGGGAAGCTGCCTGCAAATCAGATCCAGGTCTGTGACGTCCACACCTGCACCCCGAGCTCCCACTTCACTTTAGTTTTAGACTTTAATGTTCAAACACACACATTCCTGCTGCTGCTGCTGCTGCTGATGATGATGACGTTGGTGGTTTGTTGTTTGGTGAGACTCACACAATACAAGCTGTTTGGTGTAGCACTTGTTCTGCAGTTGTGGAAATTCTCTTGAATGATGCGACACCAGATCAGATGTGAATGAATTCTCTGCAGTTGAGACTGAGACTGTTTTGTAACCGTACAGGAGGCGATGACTGAGTGCATGCAGAGCCGAGAGCATCAGTACATCTTTGAACCAGTGTGTGCGTCCGTGTTGCTCAGAAGAAACGCCTCCAAGGAGCCTCTGAGGTCCCGGAACAGCCCTCGCATCGAAGGCCAGGTTCAGCTGGAGCCCATGTCCTTACGCCTGTCGCAGGTCTGTAAGGCCGTTACATCAACACGTCGCATCTCTGAGTGTTTCCAGATGCTCAAGCCCTCAGTGTGTGTGTGTGTGTGTGTGTTGACTCTCAGGTCCAGTACCAGCAGATTATGGCGTTCTTTAAAGAGCTGGATCGCCGGGAGAGAGAGATGCTTTACCGAAAGTGGAGACCCAAAGTCCCCATTTGTGGGAAGTAAGTTTATAGTTCTAAAGTGTCAGCGGACACTTTCAGCCTCGGTTGCACGCCACAATGCTTTTGTGATAAAGCAGATTTGAGCCTGTGGCTTTGTTTTCTGCTGCAGCTGCCGGCAGTGGTGGCTGTTCGCCATCCAGGCCAACCTGAGTGACATCAGGGAGCAGCGGCGGCGAGGCAGCTGGGACTTTGCCCTGCGGCGGGCACGAGACGCCCAGACCTACACCAGCCTCTACTTCAGACGCCTCAAAGGAGTCCCACTGAGTCCTCAGGAAGAGGTGCTGCACCGTGACACAGACGTGATGCATCCACACACATACAACAAGGATATCCCATAATAATAATAAGGTCTGTGGCACAAAGAGGCGCGCAGTTACATGCTGATGTTTGTCCTCGTCACCTAGAGCGAGCTGGAGCGAGTGGAAGACGAGCAGACGGTAGTTGAGCTGCAGAGTCTCCAAGAAATTGTCCACGACTGGTTTCGAAAGCAGGAGGAGATCGCAGAGGTGAGCTTAGACGATTCATCCTGGAGAGTTTACAAAGAATACTGTAGAGAGACTGGAGTTTAACGCTGGGCAACATTGACAATGCAACTCTTTTAGTGGTTAAACTCCTGTGAACTGCACTTTATCTTCTCACACTCCATCATCAGACTCACAGATGTCCTAAATGTGTCTTTGTTAGAATGTGCGAGAGCCCAGCAGCGACCCCCCGCCCTGTTCACCCACCACATCCATCCCCAAGAGCGGGAGCTCGGGGATGATCCAGTACCTGCAGTCTTGGTTCCCGGGCTGGGGAGGCTGGTATGGAGATTCCCAGTACCCAGACAGGCCGGAAGAGCTCCTGCCAAGTCCGTCCTCCTGGGATATTCTAGGTGGGAGACTCACTCCAAGATTGGTTTTATACCGTTACATTAGATTATTGTTGAATCTGGTGGAATAAATTCAGATCTCTGTACTAAAAGTTTAGTGTTTTGTATCATCTAGCAGTGTCGTAGTACTTGAGATCGGTCACAAGACCACTTTTTGAAGGTCTCGTCTCGGAATCGACTGCATTTTCACTTGGTCTCAACCTGTCTTGGTCTTGGTCTCGACCCTTCAAAGTCTTGGTCTTGGTCTTGGTCTTGATCTTGGTCTCGGTCTTGACCTGCCTTGGTCTCTGTCTTGTCTTGGTCTTGGTCTTGGTCTTGGTCTCGACCACCACACTGTCATCTAGTATCCTGTGGTGTACAGAAGTCCTATAACACCTGCTGATATAACGCTCCTCCAGCAGAGACAGAGGACCTGTTCGACCCGCTGGAGGACTCCCACACCCTGAACACGTTCACCAGGCGAGACCACCTGTTTGCCCGGCTGGAGTTCTTACTGGAGAAGGGCGGAGTCACGCTCTTCCACCAGGACCGGAGGGGGGGCACGCTGCACGAGAGTGGGGTCATCCAGTTGGAGTTCTCAGGTACACAGATCATCACATTTAGTTTTTTTGTTATTATATAAACAGGACCTTAATGTCTGTTTTGTCCAATCCTGTGAGTTTAACACCTTACAAAGCAAAGTTCATCAAATTGATACAAAGATCCTGTAAAATACAATATTTTAATGAATTATTAATTAATTTTAATGAATTATTTAATATTAATAATAATAATAACCGCAACACAATATATTTTAATCCTTGTGAAACGTCATCATCAAGAATATTTGTATTGAATTTTGGTAAAACACAGAAAGCACATCGTGTGAACTTCATATAAAGAAGGGAACTTCATCCCAGGAGTAAAACCGGAAGCTGCTGGAAGTCGGGTTTTATACTTGGAAAGAAAGAAAGAAAAATTAATAAATGAACAATACAAGGGGGTTTAGAAATTGATAACGTATGCAGATTATATTAACTAGTTCATTAATAACAGGAAGTCAAAAAACAAAAAGAAAGTGAGGGAATAAAACTTTATTTGTCTGAAGGTTCATTGTGCAGCATTTGATTGGAGCCGGTCGCACGTCGTCCTCTCCTGTGGTGCCAACCAGAGGGTTCTAGCTCCAAATTTAGGATAATAATCAACTATTTTGATAAAAGATTTTCCTTTTAATCAAGGAGAAGTGTAAATCGCAGGTTCCAGCTTTAGCACATGTGAGGATTTGCTGCCTTTGGAACTGTTGTTCGGACAAAACGAGACATCTGGGACATCATCTCTTTGTTTTCGAACTTGAATCAGTTAAATGTGAAGATAATCAACAGATTCATTGATTCTGAAGAGATCTCTCCTCAGGGGTGAAGGTGTGTGTGGAGTCTCTCCCTCGCTCGGAGTCCTCGCTGCTGTCCGTTAAGCTGGGTGGTTTGTTCCTGAGAGACTTGACTACTCAGGGAACCATCTTTCCTGTGCTGGTTTCTCCCAAAACGGTAACCTGAGACCTTCTGCTCCCTCTGTGCATGATGTTTACATTATCTTCTACCAAATGTTGTGTTTTCAACATGTGTCACTTGTTGTAGGACAAAGTAGTTGTTGCCATTAACCAGCCGTCCGGCCAGTCCAGCAGTGCCTCTGGTAAGATTTGTGTTTTCTCTTTTAAGAGTGGACTTAAACAACATGAAATAATGGCTTGTGATCTGTTTCAATATGTTTGAGTATAAATCAACTTTTTAGAGGACATAATGTTCTTTTAGCTTAGTATTTTAATATTTCTGCCATGCTAGCTGTGTTCAATATGATATAATTACTTCTTTATTTACTTGTGGTATCCTAGATATTAAAACAACACATTATTATGTGGTTTCCATCACTGCACTTTACAGTAAGCTCTGCGGAGCAGCTGCTCCACACTACACCTCCTTCATCGGCCTCAAATATCTTGTAAAAGCATAATTTAACTATCAACTGGCATGTGAAAACTTCATAGTGTGCCACCATGTAACAGACACCATGTTTGTGTTGTCAGGATGCAACGCAGAGTGCTCTTCATCACCAGTGTTTAAAATGATTTATGAGCGTAACCCGGTGAGGTGTAAGTTTGAGAGAAGACTGGAAGTGAACACCAGTCCACTGAACATCATCTACAACCCGCAAGCAATCAAGAAAGTGACAGAGTTCTTCTATAAAGGAAGAGTTCATACCTCAGGTGAGGACCGAAACTACTTTGGTGTGCAAAGAAAAGTCAATTTTATAGACGTTACAGTTACAGGCAGGAACATAATGTACTTTTGTTTTATTTTCTCAAGCTGCTTCACTGCTGTTAAAATTCAAATAAAACAGATTTAAAGAAGAAGAATTTAAAACCAAATGGAGTCTGGAACAACACGCAACGTGATCAACGTCACCTGCCGTGCTGAGTCAGATGCATCCTACACATCCATGTTTTAAATGTATTTAATTAAACATCTTCTGATGTTTCCAGAGTTGCTCTTTATTTCAGACAAGGACGCATCCTTTATGCTGAGCTGCAGGAACCCCGTCACTATAAGCTTGGACCCCCCCCCTTACTTTAGATCATGTCATTAAGCCTCATTGTAGAAAACCTATAATAACAACAAAGCAGCACTAAATTTGATATCAAATATTATTAACAAGTACATCTACTTCTCCTCTCTGATTGGTCCATAAAACCTGTCACCACTACTTTAAACAAATGCAACTCAAACATTTAAATTATTTCAAACCACAAGTAATAATTCTGATACTTTTTAATACCAGCAGATCATTTTAAACACATGTCTTTGCTTCCCAGGTTTTGGCTATCAGTCAGAGCTGGAGCTGAGAGTGGCAGAGGCAGCCAGGAGGCAGTACAACAAGCTGAAGATGCAGACCAAGGCAGAGATCCGACAAACCATTGATCAGCTTCTCGTGGGAGAGTTTATTGTAAGAGAGATTCACTGGCTGGGGACATGAAAGAACTGGCAGTTGAATCATTTCTAAATACCACTGATGTGTTTGCTTTGTAGGAAAACAGTAAGCGCTGGACCATGAAGCTGGACATCTGTGCTCCCCAGGTGATTTTCCCTGATGACTTCCAGTCAGAGGATCCAATGTTAGTAGTTGTTGATTTAGGCAGAATTCTCCTCACAAACTCTCAAGGTAAAACAATAAACCCTTGTACCAAGCAAATACACCTAAATTAAACTTTTCCTTTATAAGTTTTCTAACTCATTTTTATTTTCTTTGAAGACGACAGTAAGACCTGCTCACAAGCTACTCAACCTGAAAGAGAGGACATGAGTGACGATGAGTACCAGACACCCCTCGCCACCCCTCCAGAGTCTCCACCACCCGAACTAGACTTGCCTTTGAAAGAGCAGCTCAGAAGCACTGAACTCCCCAGCCTCAGATCCCCTGAAAGTACACAGGCCTTTAGCAGAAAGCTTTACGAAAAGTACTCCTTGTCCTTTAAGGACCTGCAGATAATGGTTGGTCGCTGTAAGGACAACTGGAAACATCTGCAAGAGAGTGAGGTCGGGCCTACTCACGTGGTGGAGAAGTTTAATGTGCTGCTGCAGCTGGAGCAGAGACTGCGCTACACATCAGACCCCCAGCTCCCCGGGGCCGTGCTGTCAGGAACCCTGCCAGATCTCAAGGTCCACATCAACCTTGAGAAGATGACCGCCCTCAGGAGTTGTCTGGCCAGGCTAAGCAGTTCATCTGAAGGGGACAAAGACAAAGAGGGAGGCCCAAACATAAGGTCACCTGACCCAATCACCCTCCGCCGTGACAAGATCTTTCAAAGGGAGGACAGCTCCTGGAAGCTGCAAGGATCAGCCAAGAACCTGACCCAGAGCGTGATGACGTTGGAGCAGCACACACGGGAAGTCCTGGTGGAGTCCCGGCTGCTTTTAGCTGAATTCAACATCAACTACATGCAGCTTGGCGTAGAGAGTGATGGCCGCTACATATCTGTTCTCAAGGTATTTGGCACAAATGCTCATTTTGTCAAGCGACCGTACGACGCTGAAGTCTCTCTGACTGTCCATGGGCTCCTGCTGGTGGACACCTTGCAGACCTACGGCTCAGACTTTGACCTCCTTGTGGCTTCTCACAAGCATCTCAGTTTTGACATACCCACGGGCAGCCTCCGAGAGAGCCAGCCTTCGTCCCCCGTGTCGTCCGACGGCAGGTCTCCCGAGCATCAGGCCCACCCGGAGTCATCCTGTGGTATGCCCATGCATGGACTTTCCCCCTTCAGTTCCTTTCTCAAAGACCAGGAGGCCCTGATTAAGCTGGAGTATCAGTTTGTGAGCTCAGACTGCCCCTCCATGAACCTGGACAGCTCCCTTCAGGTGACAAGCATGCAGGTCAATAACTTGGACATCATTCTCAACCCTGAGACCATGGTGGAGCTACTTAAGTTCCTCCAGAAGTCTTTCCCCAAAGAAGAAAGCACCTGGACATCACCGGTGCAACAGCATCCTGCACAGCCTTACAGCGAGGAAGGGGACGGGACATATCAGGCCACCTATGACCAGAACAAAGAGCTGACTGTGGAGATCCACCGCCTGAACCTGCTTCTCCTTCGGACCGTGTCCACCGGCACCGTCCTGGGTGCTGAGAAGAAAGGCTTGAAGATTGCCACTGCCAGCATCACCGGCACCAAGGTCAATGTGTCCATGGGCAGTCGGCTGGACGTCATTGGTTCACTCGGGTCCATGCAGCTGGTGGACCTGACCCAGGAAGGAGGCCGCAGCCAGTTTGTGGTCAGCATTGGCAGCGTTGAGGACATCCCCTCGACTCTTGGAGGATTAACATTCCTTGCAGGTTCTCCCTCAGAAGCTTTGAGCTTCCGCCTTATTGAGAAATCACAAGGGGAGTGTTCCCTGCTACTTCAGATGGCATCCTTGCACTATAACCACTCGGCCAAGTTCCTGAAGGAGCTGAGTCTGTCTGCTAATGAGGTGGAAGACAATTTCCGCTCCATGCTGAAAAGTGCCGCCACCAAAGTGTCAACCGTTCTAGCCACCAAGACGGCAGAGTACAGCGGTATGGTTTCGCTCTTTGAGACGCCCTCGCGGAGAAGTCGAACTCAGAGTCAGAGCTGGGCTTATCCTTTTGAGGATGAGGAGGATCTTCCCATGGAGGAACCTGAATCCACCCTAGACACATTCTTGGTGAAGTTGACCCTTAATATAAGCATAGAATCACCAGTCGTGTCCATTCCCCGTAAACCTGGACACCCCGAGCTATTGGTCGGTCATCTGGGAAGCATAACGATCCAGAACTTTGTTACCGGGCAGGACTCCGAAGGAGGGAAATTGCAGGTGTTGGTGAAGGATATTCGACTGTATTCACTCAACATGAGTCACTTGGTTTTGAAGAGAGCACCCAGAGGGGATAACGCAGGCCGCATGTCACCGTCCCACATTGGTAGCATCAATCAGGATGAACCACAGTTCACTCGTCACGACTTCTTTGAATCCCTCAGCCGCGGAAAAGGTGAGCATGTTACACATTTTAAGGATAGTTTTTTTCTGAATGCTGGATTCTGTGTTCACATAATTTATTTTCTTCACCAGCCTTCCATATATTGAAAGACACCACTATACAGTTCACCCTGGAGAAAGTTCCCATTGACGAAGACACCCAGTTCACCTTCCTCACCACAGAGGAACCCTGCAGGAGCTCAGGCTTACTGAGAGTTAAGGGCAAATTTGTCAATCCTGTTCAGGTAAACACACTTATCAGTAATGTCAATGTCCCGGTAAAACGGGAGGCTTCTTTCTAAAATATACACTGCACAGGAATAAAGGCCTGTCTCTAATACAAGCCCCTTTCAGATAAACACCTGGTTCTCCCGGTAGTTAACAAAGATACACAGACAAAGTATTTATAGTGAATTACATTGCAAGTGAAACTAACTTTAGACGCAGCAGCCTCATGAAAGAATCTTTGATCAAAGCTTTGGTCCTGGTACCCGTGGTAAACTCCCACTATTGGTGCATGGAGTTTGGTATCCATATGTAATTCCAGCATTGCTCCACCTTCAGTTTTAGTGGAGATCTGATCCCCCAGGACGTCTGTGCAGGTGCTTTTACATGAAGAGTGTGCAGTGGGATTACTGACTGGTTATTAATTGTATCACCATGTGCTGACAGGTGTTCCTGTGCAAGCCTGTGTATGAACAGGTCCTCCAGACGCTGGACAATTTGTCCCTGATTGAGGAGCAACGCGTCACGCCCAGCCAGCCGCCCACACCCCCACCGCCAACTCCTTCCTCCACCAGACCTCACCGTTTCCCCGACCCCCAGGGAGGGCTCTTTGCAAGAGACCCTCCCTACATTAGCTTCTCGCACTCGCTGCTTTCCTCTCCTTTGCCTCTGCAGTCTCACAAACCCGCTCTTCACTCTCCCTCGTTCACGCAGCTGAAAGTCACCCTACACGTTGCAGAACTGCAGGTGCAGCTCACTGCGGACCTGACCCAGGGCTCCCAGGGCTTGGTCAGTCTGCGCTTCCAAGATCTGGAGGGAGACTTTACCAAAGACCACCCTCACCTGCTGGCCGTCCAGCTGGCTCTGCGCTCGCTGCTAATGGAGGACCTTCTGGAGCAGAACCCTGAGTCTAAGTACAAACATCTGATGGTGTCTCGCGGAGCTCCCAAGCCCTCCACCTTCAGTCCAAAGGAGTACCTCTCCCAAAGCTGTCCATCAGCATCCAATGCCCTGTGCCCCGACATGCCCCGCTCACTTCCTGCCCACATGGAGGAGGCACAGAACGTCTTCCAGCTCTATCAGAGGCATCCCAGCACCCCTTCAGCCAGTACTCGCAAATCCAAGAGGGAACCCGACTGTCCCAGCACCCCACCCCCCTCTCCTACCCGGCACACGCCCTCCCCTCCGCCACACCCAGACTTTGACGACTCATTAGTTCACATCAATGTGCTCCTGGTGGACCAGAACCACCCAGAGTTCAAAACGCGCTATGGCAGTGTGGGGCGAAGCGTGGACGTTGACTTTAACTGCCTGGACGTTTTGATCACCCTCCAGACGTGGGTGGTTATCTTGGACTTCTTTGGTATCGGCTCCACGGCCAATAATCATGCAGTGAGGCTGAACACTATGTCACCTCAACCCGTGCTGGGACATCCCCTGTTTGAGTCGGACATGAGCGAGGAGGAGACGACAGAGGCCATCAACACCAGGGTGGACCTGAAGGTCGGTGGCTGGACCTGGTGCATGAAGTCACAATGTTCATGTAGAGTAGGAAAGATAGATAGATACTGTATGTGTGTAAATACTGTTTATTTAGCTGCAGGGCTCTAGGGATGACAAGGTCAGTCTGTCAGATAGTTGTTCATGGTTCCCAGAGGTTGAATGATCCTCTAATATCTCAAAACATTTGGATAGATTTATAAAATATGAAACAGATAGTTTTTTAGCTGCATCCTAGTATACAACTGTGATTTTAAATGTTCTGATTTGCTTTACGGCCCACTGTTGGTGTGAAGTGAAACCTGGGTATAAACTGTAGAGCAACACAGTCCTGGTGTCTTTATTGCTTGCGTCGTGACTAAACCTGTCTGTGTTTCATCTGTAGGTTCATGCTTTGTCTCTTGTTCTGAACAAGAAGCTCAACGAGCTTGCCCGAGCGAGTGTTTCCAAGTTATCTGCTCATTTGGAAATGCTGGGTGTGTATAAAAACAAACCCTCCACACAGCGTCATGTTCTTTTAAGTAAGTGATGTTTCATGTGTGTGACATTCTGTCCAATGTTTTAGATGGCGACCTGGCATTACAAGGCAGTTTGGGAAGTTTGTCCCTGAGTGACCTCACGCCACATGGTGACCTCTACAGAGAGCGCTTCACCACCCGAGGAGGGGAGGCTCTTATTTTCAACATCCATAAGTATATATCACACAAGTCCCAGCAGACAATTCCTCTGCATGATGCTGGAGATCGTTTTTATTCACCTTTGTACTCTGGTCCACTCAGGTATGGCCAGCCTGATCCTTACCTGGAGCGGGAATGTGACATCAAGGTGTGTTTGCAGATGGCCTCCGTGCAGTACGTCCACACCCAGCGCTTCCAGGCCGAGGTGGTGGCCTTCATCCAACACTTCACCCAGCTGCAGGATGTCCTGGGCAGGCAGAGGGCTGCCATGGAGGGCCAGGCTGTGAGTACTGTACCAGGATAGAGTCACATGCTGTAAGAAAGACAAATAAAGAGCATTCTCTAGGTTGCAGAATGATGCTGCTTGAATCAGACGACATGCATGCAGGTCTTTCACACGGCATATTGTCCAGTAATAGTTTTTGTCTCTATGTCTCCGGTGTCTCGGTCTCGCCCTGCAGGTGCGGGATCATCCTCAGCGGGCATCCAGGGTCCTGCTGGACATCGAGGCCGGCGCCCCGGTTATTCTCATCCCAGAGAGCTCGCGGTTGCCACGGGTCATTGTCGCCAACCTCGGCCAGCTCAGGGTGCAGAACTGCTTCCTGCCAGCTGGGGCTCATGGGACTTTTTCCCTCCGAGACAAGGTAGAGAAACTCACCATGGCACATGCCTTTTTTCCTTCTCTGGTGAGTCACGCTGCCTGTTCATCCACCCATGCAGTGCTCTCCGACCGGCCGTTCTCTACTTTCACTGTATTCGTTTGTGCATTTAATGGTATTTCCTGAGTTTTTAAACATTCTGGATTACCCCAAACCTCTTGGTGTTTTATACCACCAACATACCAGCCTGGCTCCTTCAAAAAGCCAGATTGTCTTATTATTTTAGTAACTGACCTCATCATCTGAATCGGATCTGAAATGCTGAATGAATACAGTGCTGCCTGAATGTAAAGTCTGTGTCTGTAACTAAACCTTGTCAACGTCTCTAACTGTCTTTGTCTTTGTTTAAATGTGATGTTTTTTAAAGAAACAGTCCAACATTTAGGGTATTATGCTTGTTAGCTCTCCTACTTAGCATCAGATGAGTGGATTTTGGTTAAATCCGGGGCCCGGTTGCTCAAATTTTACTTATCCACACTAATATAATGTTAAAGGTAAAACAAACTATATATATATATCATTTTAACTGTCTAAATGATCCCGTCTCATCCAGCTGACTCCAAACACAGTTACAGGATTGATTTGTTAGTCTTGGATGGCAGGATCTTGAATATCATTTCCCTTTTTATATAAAAGAAACAAAGGCAACATAAGTAGAAAGTGGAAACCGTGTTGATGTGATTATCGAACATCAGATCCGTGCTGATCGTTTGATTGTAGTCACGTTTACTGTCACGGCGCTGCGGCCACAAACAGCATCCTTTAGTTTAAATTAAAGCTGACTAAACACCTTAAATGACCTTAAACATATGTGACACAATCTCTCATAAAGACTATTTAACTTTTGAGATTCAATTCCAGCAAATTTATAATTTATTAATTTAATCTAATTTAACTGAAATAAACTGATCGTTTCAATCCAACCGTATACTATTCAAACATATGATGCAACATTTCACACGTTATTGTTTTAAAAATGACAAATCCCTTTTAAAACGCAGAAATTACAATTCATTTAGCTTTCAGTGCCTGAAACTAAATTTGAACTTTTCAATGTTCCCCTTTGCTTAAAAAATGTGTTTCGATGGATGATTTTTTGACACCAAACTAGTTTTCAACCAATCATGGATCAATATGTAACGTCTACTGTGTGATGTGAAAACTTGAAGCCTCCAGGTCACAAACACTGAGTTTGGGCTTTTCATAGAAGCAGGAGGAGGCGTCTTGTGTTAGCAGTTATATAATATATATATATAATATATATATATATTTTTTTTTTGTTTTGTTGTTGTTTTGTTTTGTTTTTCAATGAGGGAGAAGGATCATTTTAAGATGTTTTAACACAGTAATTTACCTTTTTTTTGTCCATGCAGAAATATTTAATCCTAAAACATATCCTGTCACCTTTTTTTATTTATTTTTACACTTTATTGTACAAAATAAATTGCAAAACTAATCAGAATTATACCAACATTTTCCCAATGATGCTTAAAAAGTGGAAGAAGTTGTTTGTATCTAAATGATTTAATGAGTAGGTCGGTCCTGCTCGTGACCCAGCTGACTGTGAACAAGAAACACTTTAAATAAACTCCTGGTGTCGAATCACAAACACTCAAACCCCGCTGCCTCACTCGGGACCTGGTCACGCTGTCATTAGTGTATTTTGGACGTAGTAAATGTTGTGTTGGTCTTTCATGTGCATCTTGTGTTTGTTTGTTTTTGTGAAGAACTTTATACTGCATGCACATTCATACAAGGATCCATCCCATTATCAGGTACACTGGCATGCATTTGCTTTGGTGTGGAACACTTTGTCACAATATTGCACTTGTACTTTTTATTTTTTTCATCCTATAGCAAGTTTCACAGTACAAGAAACTATCTTACACACACACACACACACACACACACACACACACACACACACACTACAGCCAGTTAACATGTGTCTGAACTTCTGGTGAGACAGTTTCAAATGATCTGCTGTCGCGCTGCTTTATTGTTTTTATATGAAACATTGTGTGTGGTTTGTCGCATGTGTTTGTCTGAAACAATACACCAACTTTCCAAGCTCCCTGATCCTTGTGTGTGTGTCACATGACAATATTTACATCTTTTGAAAAAAGAAAAGGGGAGAATCTTTATGTTTAATTAAGATCCCTGTTGTAAACCACTGTTAAAGGTGAAGAAGAGTGTAAGTGTTGCTATGGAGTTAGAATACAATAGAAAGCCTTTATTGTCATTATACACAGTGTAATGAGATTTAGGAGCAGCTCCTTAAGGTGTACACATAATACACAACCTATATAATACAAAGTCTATGTACAGACAGTCAGTATGAATATATAAATTAGTATTGAGTTAGTTATACATTAATTATATATTAAATACAATTCTGTTAGAAATATATAGAAGACAATCGTCTGCATATGAAGTGAAGGTTTCGCCCTTTGACTCCCTGAAGCTACAGACCAGCAGTGATGGGAGGATGAGATGGGAGATGAAGGGCAGTCCTGCCTCATTCCTGTGGTAACAGGAGCTCCCTGTATCACGATGCTATGATTAGCATCTATGCTAAGTAGTATTACAGCAGCACATCCCATAACTCCACTGGCTTAAGTCGTGCACTGTATACACTGATCAGAGAGCTTGATGTTATGTTTTTTATAAAAGCTGATGTTGAAATAGTGTTTGGTGAAGATGACTTTGCTGTGGTTTAGTCATTTCTTTTGAAAAAGGTTGGACTTTGTTGAAGTTACAAACAGTCGCTGCTGTGTTGAAGTGTCTTTTCTGGTTTAGGAGATAAAGGCACAATGTCACTGAGTTATTCAGAGAGTTTTCACCAAACAAAGTACAGAAACTGAATCTTATCATCGGCTTTTATGTGGAAGTAACACATTGCTGGCTGGACTGAATGCGTCTCTGCTCTGTGTTTTTTAAGGAGCGAGTCCAGAGTGCAGCAGAGAGGAGCAGTGAGCAGGAGAAGCCCAGAGCCTCCACCTCCTCTACCACCTCCTCCACAGGGTTCAGCCTGGGCAGGCCACCGGCCCCAGACACAGGGAGGGCCCCTGAGGAGGATGGCCCCCACAGCTTAGGTTAGCATTGCTGCGTAGTTTGATGGAAAGTCACACCTGCAAGTACTGAACGTGTACCTTAGTGATGAGAAGAGGCTTTGAAGGTCACGTTGAACCCACTGTGTTGCAGTTCAATGTTTGTTTTCATCCCACGAGAGACCCTAAGACACTAAATGCCTTCTGGACTGATATTCCAGTTGTGGCTTGTTGTCTGTCAGTCCTGCATTAAATGGCTGTTCGGGGGGGGGGGGGGGGGGGGGGGGGGGGGGGGGG
>JAVQJL010058059.1:0-17279 GCA_036024295.1 Nannoperca obscura
CCCCCCCCCCCCCCCCCCCCCCCCCCCCCCCCCCCCCCCCCCCCCCCCCCCCCCCCCCCCCCCCCCCCCCCCCCCCCCCCCGGCAGATCAGCAACAAAGATCAAGTTAGGCTATTATCTTGTCAATGTGTCAGAAGCGACATCACCACGACTCCTCACAGAGTCTATGAGTCTAATCCCTTAACAAGTGTCACGGTATAAAGTGTCACAACATTGTTTTAAAAGTTCACATTGCAGTGTTTGATTGTCTGATTCTGTGGCTTGCTCTGCACGGTGAGTTCAGTTATATTGACATCTAGTGGCCATTTCGCAGAACACAAGGAGACGTCGCCATGCTGCCTTCGGGTACTGGCGGAAATCGTGTCTCCTTATAGATTTGATGAGCAGTTTAATAGGCGGAGAGAGCAGGGAAGTTGGCAAACAACTTTTTCTTTCATTTCTCATTTTTTGTTTGAAAGCAAAATATCGCATTCATTTTATGTACTAATCTACTTCCGACTTTGAACAAAATGAAGGGCGCCAGAGGAATTTTTGGTTTGCTTTTATTCAACTATCAGAGCGCCCGGAAACGTCCAACAGCTTGTTGAACCTTTGGCTCGAGTCCAGCGGTGGCTTCCGGCCAAGATTATCTGAGGCAGCACTTGGGAGGCTTAGAAATACAATCGAATCAGGATTATGCATAACTTTAACAGGGGAAAACATATCTTCACTGGTTATATTTATTCAAACCTATTTGGTGGGTTCTGGCTTCTTTATAAAAAACATCAATGGGTCATATATGTTTAAATATATGCCGGTCTAGAGTTATTTCTGTAAACCTAAGGCATTTGTTTCTAGGTTCTGTTTTACAATATCATTTTATCCTTCTCCGTCCAAAAAAAAAAAAGAAATGTTAATAAGCAAAAGCTATTTATATTATTAACCATATTATTTTTTTATTTCTTTTTTTAAATGAAAATCACCAACTTTCCATTTAAACGCATTGGTATGAATCATAGCTTTCTCTAATTTGTGGCGTTATCATTTATATAATTTGGAATATTTAATGTTGTCAGTTAACGTTTAGGGCCATTAATATGCGTGTTTTGCGGGTCCACAAGGGGTCGTTGTTGTAATTGTGATGAAATTGACAGGTCGCCACTGAAACATCCATCACGCGTTATACAGAGGTGGACCTTCCGTTAATAAAAAAAAATAATAATAAATAAAAAAATGGTAAAGGTAATGTTCACGTTAATCTCCACAGATAAATGTAAATGAAAGTAAAGTCAACATATACATCATCCTCCCTCACACAGGTCTAAGTTAAACTTTTAATTCAAACATAAAAATATATAAAAATAATTAAACCTATTCTTCATTTTTTTCAGAACGAATACGTTTTCAAAAACAATTGTACCTTTTTAGTTTTATTTTATCGTTTGCTCTTTAATAAGAGCTGCATGCTGACAATAAATTACTTGTATATTAGGTTTGAATGCTGCTAGGGGTTTTTTGCATTTTGTTTGAATTCGTCATTGTAAAATTGTTCATTTAGTTATCTTTTGGTTATTTCGGCGTTGCACTCGTTCACTTTAGGCCTGGTTAAAAGATCACTTTCCTCTTGTCTTTGATCCATCCATCATTCGACAAGGACACGAGTCAACGTCTTAACATGAAGTGATCAATCACTATTGATCCATGAATTCGTTTGGCCAGCTTGGCTTGTATTAATGCTGCCACCTTGTATTCTGGGCTGTTTTTTTTTTGTTTGTTTGTTTTGTTTTGTTTTAAACGGTTTTGTTGGGTTCAAGTCCACTTTCGTTTTCTTCTATGTAGGCACTTCTGACTCTCCACTTCGGCAGTTTGACTCAGTTTAGCTGTTGCTGCTCCTCTGCTGCATGGCGAGGAGACACTTCCCCCTCTGTTTCATCATCCCATTACCATCACAATCCTTTCTTTGGCACGTTAGGGCAGCATCGCGAGGAAACGACGAGACAAAACATGGGATGACACGGAGTACAATAAAGTCAATCTTAGTATTGTCTTATTTAAATACTTGGTTCCTAATAAATAAATAAAAGACACTTCAATTAAAACAAAATTCAATTAAAATCCGCCCAACTGGATGTTTTAAAAACTAAGTGTTCCACCGGGTTTATTTTCTTCCTGTTGTCACCCCACGTTGAGTGCTGGCACAAATCTAAGGAGGTAAAACAAAATGTTATTTAATCCTGCCCGTTTTAATGTCCTGATTCAAACCCTTTAAGATAGGTCAGTGGTCGTTGGAGAAATATCTGAATAAATGCCATGTTGAAACCGAAATGTGCACAACCCTTCAAATCAAATAGCCTACCTTAATTGGACATTAGTGCTAGAAATTAATGTAGGCATTAGATAAACGTGGTCATTTCCCACATCTGGGCCCTTCTATCACACAATATGCGATATATGTATACTTTTCTCTGTATATGTTTATGCTATTGCTGGCACGCATGCACCAAAACAAATTCCTTGTATGTGTGTGTGTGTAAACGTACGCGGGCAATACATCAGTTTCTTATTCTGATTCTGATATCCTCGGGGACTATAATTGTGAATCACGTGGACGTGACCGAGCGTGTGGGGGGTTTGTTGGATGAGGAATGGTCATTTTGTATTGACCAACAGAGCCGGCCACTGCAGGAGAGGGTGGACAGCGCGTTTTCACCAGGAAGAAAGGCACGGGCAGCAGCGGGGGACACTGGGAGTAAACTGGCGCACAAACATGGCAGAAGGTATGTTGTGCGCTTTCGTGGAGTTATCTCTGGGAGAGGTTAAAGTAGTTTCTGGAGGGGCTGGGGTGTCCTTGCATTGTTTTTGAGGGTTTTTTTTTTCTCTGGGGCAAGGGGGGGGGTTCCTTTGGTACAAATTCTGCCCAGTGACCCCCACCCTCATTGTTTAGGGGGAATAGGTTGCCAGCCCCCTTTTGTTTACCTCCCTCTCCCGCTTTCCCTCTCGCTGCGCAGTTTCTGCCTTTCACAGCATTTTGCATGAAAGTGGCAATCTGTGAGGATTACCCAGCTTGAGGGCTAAAAAAAAAAAAAAGGTTAGGCCTACTGTAGCTTGGGTGCTAATTTTGACTCAAGGCAGAACTGAAGACATGGGCTCCGTTTCAAACCAGGAATTCCCAGGTTGAGTAACTAAATAAGCTGCATTTTCATTTTAGTAAATTTTTTTGTAAATTAGTTTTTTAGAGTTAATTAAGTTGTCTTCTGGAGCACTGTCTATCTGATTGCAATGGGACACTTTCAGCTCACTGACCACACACGTTACGTGCAACCGTGTGTCTGTGTGTCTGTGCATTAATCGCTCTTTAGAAATTCTGACACCATGTAACCTCCAAGATTTTTCATTTTGCAAAAACTCGTGGCATGCTCGTTCAGAAAGAAGATCGCGCGTTGCTTTAAAATAAATAATTATTAATCACCTCCAAAAGTAAGCCACAGTGCCGGCTAAGATCGTTACTGGTTGTGTTCGTTTCATTGATTCGTATTGATTGGTGATGCAGCAACGCCGTAGAAAGTTTTTTTTCCAAACCGTATTAGATACTAGATACACTGCATGCTTTTTAAACACATTTGCAACAGAATATAGGATACGGGGGTTTTTTTTTGTTTGTTTGTTTGTTTTCGGTAATTGGGTTACGTACACTTCATTGCAGGAGTGTGTAAGACCGAGGAGGACGAAGGACCGAGCACCGAGGAGGACTCGCAGTCTTTCCACGGGCTCGGCGTGTGCAAATGGTTCAACGTCCGCATGGGCTTCGGGTTCCTGTCCATGACCAACCGGGAGGGAGTGCCACTGGACGAACCGGTTGACGTATTCGTCCATCAGGTAGGATGTTACTATCCGCTCGGGGGGGCCGAAACTGAAACTATCGGCGCACGAAAACTAGTGTTGTTTGTTTGTTTGTTTATTTATTTATGTTCTAAAAAGACGAACAGCCTGTGCCGTCTCAACATTGCAAAAGTATCAGAATCTGTCCATCTGAAAATCTAGCCGACTTACCGGCAGGAGTGAGATCATCCCACCTGTTTCCAATACAGCGTAATTATATTTAGCCAGTATCTTGAAACGGGGCAGCGATGACTCAGCCTAAGTAAAAAGAAATATAATCAAATATAAAGTGCATTGAACTCAACACGAGAGGTAACACTCCATTACTAGGCGTCTTATATATATGTATGTTTGATTAAAGTTTATGTGTGAGATGTTTAACTGGTTTAGAAAGATAGGGGGTTTGGGGGTTTTTTTTGCAGTGCAGTGGGTGTTTCTCCCTCAGGGGGGTTGCAACCAGAGGAGAGCTCTGGGCCTCTCGTGTGGTTTTTAGAGGGGCACTGATGTGATATGTGATGGAGAAAATAAAAAAAAGTGTGGTTATAGAGCTAACGCACTTTATTGACATCAATGCTTAAAAGAGGAATATAGATCATAGGGAGTTCTGTGTGAGGAGGAGGAAACATTTAATCGATCCTCTTCTGAGGATATTTGAACCCTTGATATGAGTTGTTTTTTGTTTGGAACAGCATGAGTGGATGTCAGATTTTGCCATTTCTAATTGCATCTGTTGACAAAAGGGGGCATTTTAAAACTGATTCTTAAAGGGTTTGGGGTCGTAGATTGACAATGAATAGGCAAACAATCTAAACAAGGATTATTGATCAGTTGTTATTAAGGTTAAATGTGCTTTTAACACACCCACCCATTTCAGGCAGTATTAATGATTTGGCCTTTTGTGGTGCTTTATCCCACTAGACTTAATAAAACAACCACTTGACATTTTTATGATAGACTGTGTTGAGCAGTAGTACTTATTCAATGAACTTTAGATGTAGTTTTACAGTTGCTGCTCTGATCTTTTTTTTCTTGACACATTTTTCATTCTTCACTTGAGGTTTTATTGTTCCTTTCTCAGACTGAATAGATAAAAGAACTTCTCAGTTCACCCAGGTTTTAAAGCAAAACCTTCATTCACCTTTTGATATACAACTGGTGACGTGGGAGGTAGAGAGGTGGGGGTGCATTTCCCTCCTACTTCTCATGTGAGTGAGCGCCTCCATTGCTGTCTGATAAGATAAAGGCTTAGCATGTGAATGAGAGGAGCCCCCACTAGCTTGCTTATTCACCTCAAGGTTCCTGTCATAAAGTGATTAAAGGCTCTTTGCTGTCTGCTCGCCCCCCTCTGTGAGTGTGTGTGGCACTGTGTTATACTAGCTTTAAAGAGGAAAGGAGCTCTCAGGATTTATTTTAGGTGAATTACCTTGTCCACACCATGCCACCACTCTCAGGTCTCATGCTGTGAAGAGATTTGTCTACCAAACTGCAATTCCTTCTTTAAGGATTTAACTTGATTATATATAAATACATGCATATTAAGACGGTCTATCATCCATATTTTATTCTCATAAGCTTGCATGTTCCACACTTGGTTGAAGCCAGTTTGCAAACTCAAGCTGCTCTTACTCGTTTCTGTCTTTCAGTTGTCTGCCTTCTTCTTGTAATGATGCATATAGAGAGATTTCATTGTTCCGTGCAGCCGTTGTAACTGAAATATTGTTTGACTATGCACAGGAAGCTGATACCTGATTCATCATTTTGCGAACCAAAACACAAGGTCACCAGAGGATAGAAACTTACAACTTGGTGCTCTAGTGGTTACAGAAATTTACAAGAAAATGGAAAGGATTGGGTGGTTTTAATATAGGTATAATCCCAACTGCCATTATATGCATTTTAAGTGTAGAATCCAATCTGGTGGCCTGTGTTTAACGGAAGCTCAAATTGAGAGATAAGTTGTAATGCTCACTGCTTTACTTAAGCACCAACCTCACACTGTGCCCTCACTTTATCCACAAGAAATGCGTAACCAATGACTTACTTCCCTCTCTGTCACTATAAAGGTAGACACGCGTGTCAATGACGGATGTATAGGGGTTATGGCAATGTAAAGGGCCTCAGCCCTAAAATTAGTGGCCGCGTGTCAAGGAAAATTAACTCCCAGGGTCCACTGGCCTTTGTGCAGGTGGACAATAGAGCCATGCATCCGAATGAAGCACCCCTCGGCCGTGACCAAGCCCCTCTTTGTCTCAGCAGCAGTCCTGCCATTGTCCCTCACTGCTCTGATGTCTTTCTCTGCTTCACTTGGCTTCCAGACGCATTCATGACAAAGTTTACATTAGACCCTACTAATACCTCAACATCAGGCCCTTGAAGTTAAAGGACCCACCGTGAGCTGTGTGTGTGTGGATGAACTAATGTGGGCATGTGGCTGCTGAATGTCCGTTGGGGAAGGTCACACATGGGAGAGGAAGTGGGTTAACGGTCACCAGGGCAGAGAGGCCTGATGGGATTGGGGCTCTGCGGACGTCCATGTTGCCACTGAAATGTCATGGCTCACCAATCGTTTTATTTCGCTGATCAGCCACAGATGCTCAACTGTGTGTTGAATGTTGCAGGATTAGAGAAGATGGTGCATTTGTATGTTTTTGTTTTCATTGCGGAAGGCGTTAGTTTGCAGCTTACTAGAACTACTGGCCGTGTTTGTAATGATTCCATTACATGGGAATACATAATGGTTTTGAGGACTGATGTGTCCTCATTGGTTGAAGTCTTGGAGATTTACCACTCGCACCTTTTTTTTAAATCATAACCTGTCTGAAAGGATTCTCCTCTTAGATGTGGTTTAAAGCACACCCCGGACTACAGAGTGTAAGACCGTTGGTCATAATTAACAGATGGATGTGGCTTTACTGAAAAACAAAAGAAAGAGAACAAGATTAATGTCTGTCAAAACAAACCTGCTACATCTTGGATCTTTGTCTGCTGTAGTTGGGACAAATTCATCTCACAGTCCCACACAGGGAATTTTATCGAGGGGTTTCCCATGTTGTGTTAGCAAACCTCAAAACCGCACCACACCTTACCTTCCTTCATCTCTGTGGAAGTGGAAATGTTTCTGGCAAACACGGGTACTAAGAAGAAGAACCTCCTCATTGGTCACTTTAGGTGTAAATAGATTCAGTGAATATGTAGCTAAGTTAGTGTTTACTCTAAGCATATTCAAACTGCCAGTTCCATTGTTGATTACTTAAGCTAACACGCCCCTCCAAGTTGCTGTTCATCAAACCTGCTACAAAATGAAATTGTTTCTTTCACACAAAAAACATTCAAGCACTGATATCAAAGGGAGATATCAATCATTAGTGCTTTCTCTCAACTTTTATCTTCCACGTCTTTCTGCCAAACAACTATCCAAGGAATGTCACCCTGACCCCCAACCTCCCAGAGAAGCCATGCGGCCTTCTCACCCCACCCCCAACCGTAGTACTAACCCTGCATCCTGCAGTTTAGGGTTAGTAGTGGTGGTCAGTGTGTTAGTGGAGCTTTGTGATGTGGGTGGGAAGGGGGATTTGGGGTGGGGATGGGGGGGCAGTAGCAGTGTGGAATGCTGTTCCTCTGGAGGGGGGATGGGTTGAAGGTTATTCTCGTCAGATTCACCTCTCAAAAAGACAAAGCAGCATTAAGCCAACAGTGCCATTTTATGCAGGGCAGTATGTGTACAAACTGATCGGTAGAGCAGGCTTTGTAGTTCTTGTTTGTTCATCAGGTAAGACACAATAATCATCTAAAAATAACAGTACCTGATAAGTGCTATCAGGCTCTGATGGTATCACACAGTGAAGAATGGGTGGGGGTTGTGAGTATCTACATGCTCAATGGTTGTGTAATTTTGCAGATTTTAAAATATCTAGTTATCACTATATACATCCAACTAAGGATTATCTGCTGTATGTATGCGATAGGGGGGGGGGGGAGATTGAAACAATCATTCATCCCTTTGTGACTCCTGTCATACCAATTAGGGCTTAACAAACCTAAGTCCTTATTAAAACGGAGGTTCCCAAACACCAAACAATAATTTGGATGCTGAATCCTCTTCTTATGTCACCTTTTCAGAGCAAGTTGCACATGGAAGGCTTCCGCAGCCTGAAGGAAGGCGAGGCGGTGGAGTTTACCTTCAAGAAGTCCTCAAAGGGCCTGGAGTCGCAGCGAGTTACTGGACCAGGTGGCATCCACTGTGTGGGCAGTGAAAGGAGACCCAAAGGCAAGAAGGTCCAGAAGCGACGTTCAAAGGGAGATAGGTAAGGAAGGATGAACTGGGAAAGAAAAGGAAAGCCATTTTAAATGTTTGCTCCTTCTTAAATGGCTATTCTGAAATATTGGTGTCAAGGAAACTGTGAAAATGTGTACAGTGTTTCATTCCATTGCCTCTGTGAGATTCTAAGTAATGGCACAAATCCTTATTATGTCTGTCCACTACAATGGACGCAAACTCACCAATACCAGAAGGAAAATCAAGCTGCAGAAATTCAAAAATCTAATGGCCTCGAGGCTGCCATTCATTAATGTTAGCAGTGCAACAACTAGCTTTATTACGCTAAAAAACCTGAAAGTATCCTAAACAAAGTACCCTTTAAAGATGTGACTTTGAATGCAAAAGATGGCTGTCCTTTTAGAACCATGCATCTCAAAAATGCTTGATAAACAAATAAAAACAGGTGTGTTTTCAGCTTTGTGACAGTGTATTTTTCACGTAATATAAAGGTGTTTCAAATGATTTATTTCACATAAGCATGAATATTTTCCAAACCTGTAAAGAAACGTTTTTCAGTTTATTTAAAAAGGAAACTGTAAATCAATCACCAACTGAGGAGAAACATGGTTTGCACTGGACAGCAACGGATGACATTGGGGACCCTTAGAGGCTTTATTTCTCAGCAGTCCACAAATCTTCATTTTTGTGTCCAGTTTGGATCAGATATACAATGGTGTTTTTAGTTTCTCCCAATTTCGCTTCCTCTTCCTCGACCCCAACCCCCACCTGCAGCCCTAGCAAGGGGTCACACCAGCAGGCTTGACGTGTGACCTGGATCAATAACTGTTTAAATCAGCTGGCCCCTAGTGAATTCACACCCACTGGCCCCCTCTCTCTTCCTAAACCTCTCTACCAATGTGATTTTATAATTTAAAAACCAAAATAACTAAATATAATAAAATTACAATTGTAATAACATAAATGTCGAGTTCGTTGGTTATTCTGGCATGTTGTCTACTTTAAAGCATGAGGACTTTTACTTAAGATTTTTTTTTACCAATGTCACCAACTTTACATGAGAGGAATAGCCTTAAGCATGTCATTACTCATTACTGCAATTTAAAAAAAAATGTCTGTTTGATCCTTGAAAAATAAGAGCTATTTTAATGAGTTCAGGTTGCGTGAAAGTTATTTTTTTTAAAAGCCCAAAACGTAATGATCACATCTGACAATATATGTTTATTCATGAAATATTTCTCCCGAAGATCCAAGAGTTTCACGCAAAGAAACCAACGTCTCCAAGAGAAAGAAAAAAGAGCCAAGGGGGACCTTGATTTTTTGGGGGATATTTGTTTGAATATCAATATAGCAAGGGGTTAGAGGTGTATCAACTTCACCCTCCTGTCGGCTGTGATTAGAGCCAGAGAGTAGTCAGTGTGAGAACTGAGATCATTACCGCCTCAAAGAGTCCTGGGAGGCCCGCTCTGGTTCAATAACTCTCCCTAGACAGCACTGATCCATTGATAAAATTCCCCTCTAGCGTATTTCATTATGCAATGGATGGTGTTTCATTGGTTCATGCATGATTGATTGATCATATTTATAACCAATAGTCAGATATCACTAGGACAGGAGTAACAGCCACCAGAGTGAACAGCAGTTTTTATTTATACGTTTTATAGACCGTGTGTGTGTGTGTGTGTGTGCGTGTGCGTATTTATTTACTTATTTTATATATATATATATATTATATATATATATGACCTGAGGGTGGAGAAAATGTATATGACCGAGGGTGGGGAAAAAGCTCCTGTCCATTTAATTGATAACAGATGTAAGAGCCCAGGCAAGGAGGTGAAAGGTCACCATTGTCATGGCAACAGTGTGTGAGTAAATGCAAGAGGGCTGGGATTGGGGGTTAGGGAACTGAGGAGAGGGTGGAGGGTGGTAGGTGGGGGGTGGAGGGCAGGGTTCAGAGGTCATTACTGCAGCTTTTTTTAGACAAAGGGACCACTTCCCCTTCCCTTCATTTGCCTCCTGGTGGATGCTGATGTAGGGAGCTTCTGTGATGTGATGGTATAGACCTTGACAGCACCCCAAACGGCCACCGCTACATAACCAAACTGATACCTCAGCAGCCTCCCCGTCTTCATCTCATCTGCTGCTACAATGGTGGCAGGGGGATCCGCAGTGGCACAGGCTGACCCACCCCACGCCCACCACCCATCTGTCTTCCGCCCCTGCACGCGTGGCCATTCTATAGATTACGTACAAACAGAGGTGGCCGATGGCATTCCTGATGGCTCCCGCTGACCCCTTATGGTGTTCATTTCTAAAGTTCAATGCCGATGAAACGGATGTCTTGCTTTGACACAATAGAGTCCAACGGGAAGGTTTTGGCGGTGACAAACTGACAAATAGAGGGCAAGCTGTTCACGATGCCTTGGAATAAAATGAGACTTTGTAACCATACAAGGTCCATGGAAAATAGGAGCCCTGCCACCTAATTCTTGCAATTCTATAGAAACTCCTGCTTGCCCAAAGGGTACTAATGAGATGAATTTTGTTTGTAATTTCTGACTATCTAAGAAACATTATGACATGTTTTGAGATGCTCAGACCCGGCGTGCTCCTCCAAAGAGCTACGTGGTGTGACCTGGAATGCCCTTGCAAGATTTATGACCAAATGCAAACCCAGTTCATTCAGGTGAAATGTTGCCCTCTAGTGGCAAACATGTTCAACTTAAAGTCCCCCTCAACTTAGAAATGTGCTTTGGTTGTTGTTACTTCCTTTGGATGTTTTACCTTCAAAGTGCAGAATTATGTATATTCGGAGTTTCACACTAAAAGCCTGTTTTCACGTTCACTAGCTGAAAGAGAAAGTTCCTCTGGTTAATCTTAAACCCTGAGTTAAATATATGCTTGTACAAGCAGGATTTTGTGATATCACAGCTATTTTAGAACCAATCAGGGTTCAATATGCAATATGAAAATAGGCTTTTCAGAGAGGTAGCACATATCTTGTGTCCAGCAGATTTAAAATTACTTCATAGATTGGTTATCTTTTAATTAAGTAGAAAGAGTAGATGCTTTTAAGAAAGCACATCTACAGGCAGCCATCTTAAGTGAAAAAGCTCTACAAAATCGACTGTACACTACTTGCCTAGCACCAAACTGCAGAAAGACAAAGGGAGTGACTAGCTACACGTTGCCATAACGATTTAAATGTTGAAAATAATGTCATTGTTGTTTTCAAAGCTTCTTTCTGCTTCCCCCAAGTGGCCACAAAATCAGTTACAGCAGGTTTAAGCATGTTACTTCTAACCTCATGCCCTCTGCTGTTGCAGGTGCTATAACTGTGGAGGCCTGGACCACCATGCCAAAGAGTGCAAGTTGCCACCCCAGCCCAAGAAGTGCCATTTCTGCCAGAGCATCGACCACATGGTTGCCAACTGCCCAATCAAAGCACAACAGTCTTCACCGGGTTCTCAGGGAAAACCGTCTCCATCGAAAGGAGACGAGGAGGAGCACAGCCACTCGGCACCGCCTCCGGAGACCTCTGATTAAAAAAGAAATTGGGCAACACTGACACCGGGGAAGCACAGAGGCCAATCAAACTGCTTTGATGGAGAGATGGGACACCTTCCACCCATTGAAGCTGCTTTTGGAACTACCTCAGGTTAAAAAAAAACATGCTTATGAAGAATGTTGCTGAAGTTTTTGTTATTTTCATTTGGTGTAACACTCGGGAATACTGCTGTATTATTGCACTCAGGAAGCTTTCTAAATGTTTGAATCACTGCTGTTTTTTGAGGGGTTTGAGATTGTAGTGAGAAATGCCATATAACAGATTATCTTGATGATTTCTGTAGAATCTGTATTTCCTTTTTTATGCAATATTGTGCCTCTCCTGAGGGCATTATACCTCTTCTGTTTTACCGTAATACTCAGTTAGTACGTTTTTAGTATAGGCCTACACTTTTGCTGCCTTACCATTTAGTCTCCTTTCTGACTTTTACACCTCGCTATCCGACAAGGCAGAGACGTGACAGTTGGTACCTCTGTAATGAATGTTAGTTTGCATATCGCATGGGGAACGGGAGGGTTCGCGAAAACACATGGGACGGGTTTTAGGGTATAGCTATAGGCAATGTATTGGCATCTGCCAATATTGCTATTGACCATCCAGTAATCCTGGGGCCAAATGAATGTCAGACCAGAAGTGGTTTCCAGCTTTTGGTCAGAGTTATTTTTTTTGTCATTTCATTATTTTCATCCAGCGTTTTGCTGGCTGTTTAAAGATGCACAGTCTACCTCATTGGTGCATGTTTGGTGTGCTACTAATACTGTCGTTCTAACAGCTGATGGTAAACCAACTATTCTCAGAATACAGCTTTGGAGATTGTGATTTGAATTGGGATTAAATCAAATCCTTTTTGCACTACAGTATTTACATAGCATTGCTATAAGTTGTAATATACTTCCATAAACAGCAACTTAAGACTCGCTGAAAATCTTGTTGGGTTTGCTTACAGGAGCAACAAAGCACACAGTCTCCCAATTCTTCAGACTGGGAGGCAATGTGGAGTTTAAGACATCACCAGACCTCTTTAGCTCGCTCCTCATCTCTGCTTGAGGCTACATTAGCCACTACTAGCACTAGTAGGTAGCAGGTTTGGAAGACAAATGTGTGGAATAAAAAAGACAGATTTCATCACTGCTGGATATGGTCAGGTGTGGTCTGTTGTACTTGGGTGGTGCTATAGCACAATGCTACATCACAGCTGCTCAGAGTGCTGAAAAACATGTTGTCACCACTATTTGGCAGGGAAAGCCAGATTATTAGACTGTGTAGTTACTCTTTAAAGTCTCAACCACAGAGGGCAGCAAAACACTTCTTTTCAGCATGGTGTTAAATTACTCTCTTGGTACTACTTTCTTGGTGCTGGAAGCTTGATCCAAGTCAACTTTCCATCTACAATACATTCTTTCGTTTACTGGCTGCTGTGTGAAATGCTGCTGTTTTATAATTACCTCAACTTGGATTTGATAGAATTCCAACCAATGTGATAATAAAGCCAACACATGTACATCTTCACTCCTAATTAGATACTTGAACTGGATTGCGTTACTGAGGGGTCCAGCTAGCTCTCCTCTTGATACTGAATTGAATAAGATGAGGCAGAATCAGACATGATGTTGTCAGTGGGAAGGCTGATGTTTTTGTTTATATCCAGTGGGATCCATTTCTAGGTAGTTATTTAAGACATTACCTCCCTATAACCCTTAGTAGGGTAATAGTTCAGGAACACCAAGCCTGCACGGAGGTGCATGTAGAACTAGCTAGCTAATCAGCTTTTTACTCCCATTTTACAGGAGACGCTGACAAGACTTTTACACCCAATTAATATATATGTAAGATTATTCTAAAGCCTTTAAAAAAAATCATACTACTTATTTATTTTCATCCAAGAGTGCTGCCGCTTCTCCTTCTGCTCCTGTTGAAGCCTCTCAGCAATGAATGTTCTAGTAGAAAACTGCCAAATGTCATTCAAAGCTACATGACGTGAGAATATATTTGGGTAACACATTTTTAACATCAAGGTACTTGTATTAGTTTGTACATACATTCTTGATAAATCATTGTCATTGTCCTTAATAATTCAATGCATTATGAGTACAGTGTAACAGTAATATATTGCAACATAAGAGTAACAATAGACAGTACTGTACAGGTACATAGTATTATGAGGACTGATGTAAACTGTGAGTTTGTTTTATTTTCTTTGCCTTGTATGATTTTTTTTTATTTCTTTGTGCACAATGAGGCTTTCAGAAGAGAATCCCATTGTTATTCCTATCTATGCCAAAAACCCAATGCAATGTTACTCTGCACTAATCATGTGTAAGATGCATTAATTAATTTTTTATATTCAGTTTAACCCATTTTGTATGTTTCACATTCTATATTAGATTTTTTAGATTTTCATATACCACATACAGTCAATGGCTCAATGAAGAAAAAAAAAATACTCTCCACTCTCAGGCTCATCTCAGGAAATGCCAATCTGAAAACTCAGGGAATAATTCAGATTGATTGGAAGGAGTCGAGGAGTGTTTATTCAAGACAAAGCAGGGACTGAATACTCATCTGCATCATGTGAAGCATAGGACAAGGAAGCCTAAGTAAAATGGGTTTGAGAATGTATTACTGCAACAGTTTCTCTTTTTACTTATAAAGAAAATACTAAGATCGTGGTCAAAAAAGCAATGCTTACAAATGACATGGAACAGAGATTTACAAGCTTTTTGACTCTTTTACCTTGTCAACTGCCCATGCACACAGTGTGATGATGTTCTTTATATTTTCTCCTCTTTAACATAATTTACCATGATATGAAGAAAATGTTCCACTATTATTGTATTTTTTTCCTCTATAATCGTTGTAGATGGGGATGTAGTAGAATATTGTTAAAGGGAGTGGGGCTAGTAGTATATAATGTGGGGTTGTCTCATCTCAACACACGACCGATACTTGGTGTTTCAGACTATCAGTGCTTATGACAAAAAGAATGTGTCATGGATGACTTAACACTCAAATATTATTTCACACTCTGCTGTTAGGTAGTGTTGCTATACATTGTCTAAGTTTAAAGGTTGCAGGAGCATACATTGTTTTGATAATTTGACTCAGGTAATGAAAGAATGAAACGTTTGTTTAAGTAAGTGCTCTGACTTGATAGAATGGTTTGCTCTACTGTGTATTTTTATGTTGATTTTACAACTTAAGATTGCAGTGCCAGTGTATCCTCCAACCTGGAACACAGACACTCTTTCTCTGCATTTAGAAAAAAAGGGACACGCATGGATGACTTTTATTCATCTCTGATTAACTTTCTTTAAAAATCCTGAAACCACAAACTAACTCATCTGTCAAACTCTTAATTGGATTCAGACACCCACTGTTTAGATAAAGGTTGAATGAATTGAAAAAAAGTGTCGTATTGTAATGTTTGCAATATTCTGCTTTACTTAATGATGTTTTCAAAGTATCATTTGGAAACCAAAGTCTATGAAAGACATTCTGATTGCAACAAACCTTTTTGACCCCCCTCAGTGGTGTGTTATTGTGATATGATTGTCGGGTGTTAGGTGGGTTAGATATACCTTGAAAATCCAGGGACCTGTAAGACTATGTGCTCAGGGTAACATTTGAAGCGCATCAAAGCACTCTGTATCCCAGTTTGCTCCATGTGTGCTTTTCATGGCACAGCTTGTTTGTGACCATCAGCCATTTAAGTGTGTGATAAATGGCTCTAGCTACTTCCAAAAGAAATGTGCATTTATTATTGATGAATGTATCAATGTCTGCTATAAAACTACAACTATCTTGATTTAATGGCTAGTTTGTCAATTATGAGCAGCATGTAGGCTTTTCAAAGTATTGCGGTGATTATGTTTCTGTAAAGATCTGCTCCATTTCCTAGTAAATGTCAATATTCATGTGTCTTTTTTTCTTGCTTTCCTGTTCTAACAGAGATTGTAAACTAACATTACGACTACAAATCTTGCATTAAAAACCTTACTGAAATAATTGTTATTGTCAGGGTGTACTGTATAGTAGAAAAGTATTCATCACGAGGGACAGCTCCTTACAATTGAGGATAATCCAGCCAAATGGATTTTTGTAATACTTGGCCCATAAATTAACCCATATATTTTCAAATCAAATAAGTCTATGAATTCATGTTTAAAACATTAATAAAGCCATTCATTACTATTTTAACATAAGATTAATTGTAAATTGAATATTTTGGGGGGATTAATTTATGACAAAATAAAGACATCTTGATGTGCACATTCTGCTATTTTTAGACGTTTAGATGTTCTAGACTAAACAGATGAACTGATAATGAAATGATCATCGGTTGCAATAGTACTTCCTTCTAAAATATAGTGAAGTGGAAGTATATGTGTGGGCACACTTAACTAGGAGCCCCACAAAACTGTACAGTTCTTGAAAAATATACTTAGTTGCAGTCCGATTCTATCCCATGGGTCATCATCCGAGGACATTTTCGGTTGGGTAAGTTCAGTCTCACGGCGTTTCCATTACATGAAGTGAAATACTGACGAAAACAATCAGTTCCTCTTTTTTTCTGCCTGGCAACCCCCCTAAACAACAGTTACCGTACCGTATTTCTAACTAGGAACGAGTTTACCGCGTTTATCTAGCAGGGGCGCTGTTCTCTGTTTATATTTTCAATAACACAACCTTATGGGTAGAAATCCAAAATGGCCGTACAGTAAGAGGAATGCTAGCAAAACTCACACTTAAAACTACATATATTATTGTATAGCGGCGTTGCTTTTATAATTCAAAGTGGACTCTTGTGTCGCGATGTGGCTGCCACTTCAAATTCAATGTTTAAGAAGCAAGACAGTTTACAGAAGAAGCTTCGCCGCTGCTCTTTTAAAATGCTCAAGGCGCCGGGATAATGCTAACGTTTACCTCTTCAGTCATTCAGCTGGACTTAAAGCACAAACATGCAAGTCTCTTCTTTACAGAAAACACGGAGACCCTTCTCGAGTCGTCCGGTAAGAGTGCATTTTCTAAATAAACATTAAAAATAATCTTTCATCCGTTTTTGTGGCCATGTAACCGCCTCCCACTACGCCGTAGTAAAGCTCGGCGAAGCGGCTGTACGCTGTTCTGTGGCGTCGGTGGGTCGGTTAACCAGACGTACAATTGCCACGCCAACTAGTTAGACTTCGTCCTTTGAAAACACTGCTGATAATGGATAATTCCCACCTTTGAGTCGCTTGTCTATGGAGCTAAATTAAGGTGCAAGTTTAGGAAGTGCATCTTTGGATACATTACAGACGGGTCTTGTTAGTGTTCTACCTGCATTGCCAGTTATCTGTGTTGTGTGAGCTGTGTGCGACCTAGTAATGTATACAATGATGCACTTCCTAAACTTGCACTGGGTTAAGCAGAGCGGCCTCAGCTGTCCATCAACAGCCGGTATGAATCAGAATACAAACAGAGGTTCTGCGTGAGCATCTATCAGGCTCTGTGCCGCTGCAGCAACTGTCGAACAGTCAACATTCTGGCAAACAGATGTTAACGAAGACAATGCAAATTAAAGGCAAAAATGTGAGCT
>JAVQJL010058066.1:0-26571 GCA_036024295.1 Nannoperca obscura
AAATGTAAAACGACCAAGAAATGTTAAAAGACCAAGAAATGTAAAATGACCAAGAAATGTAAAAAGAAAATGCAAAATGGAAAATAATATATAGATAAATACAGAAATATCTATTTATGTTACATTTTATCAATAAATGAATGCCTATATTTATTGTTAATACTATTTTAGGTGCATTTAATGGCATATCAATTCATTTATTGACTCATTTATTCATGTATTTATTTATTCTTAATTATGGCAGTTTTTGTCCTCCACAGTTAACGAGGGTTAAAACCAGAGATTACGGTGGTCGGGGTGCTCAATAGAGAGCAGTAGATGGCGCTGTAGCTCACGTTGACGTGACGTTCGACCTTAAATTGTCGCCAAAGAGGAAGAACACGCGTTTCCTGTGTTTCCACTCCTCCACGTGAAGTGGTCTGTCTCCTAAATAAATTGCCCACGAGAGAAAGACGTAAATAAAAATGGTACGTAAATTAAAACACCATGAACAGAAGCTGCTGAAAAAGGTGGACTTCATCAACTGGGAGGTGGACAACAACCTGCACGAGGTCAAAGTGTTGAGGAAGTATCGCATCGAAAAGAGGGAAGACTACACCAAGTAAGCGACAGCATCTGTGTTGCTAACCTCAGCTAACCTCCCTGTTCTGTGTTTAAGCTTAACGATTTTATTTTGAGTTGAAGTCAAAAGAAAGGCTGAAGTTGACTTCCGAACTACTTAACATCTCTCTGCTTGTTCTACATTCATAGTTACATTACGTGAAATTGCCAGTTACTAGATATCTAGAGTTTATAAAGCCTAAAGACTTAAACTGTGTCCATTTCAGTCAACTATCCCTTTTTAAATATTATATAAAAGCAGCAAAAATCACCCCAAAAATATTAAGTATTGAGTCAAACATTGTTATATTTGTTTTGGTCAAGTTCTACTTGCTTGAAGGGTATCAGCTGACAAATGAATAGTGTAGTATCGACAGAGACAATGATATTCATTCTTAGTTGTAATAGTGTTGCTTTCTCCTGTGTCTCAGGTACAACAAGCTGAGTCGTAACATCAGAGATCTCGCGCAGAAAATAAGAGACCTGGATGAGAAGGATGGCTTCAGAGCTCAGAGCACACATCGCCTGCTGGAAAAGCTGTGAGTTACTCTGTGTGGAGCTGTTTGCAATAACAGTCAGTCAACAACACCTGGGGCCTGGACCGCGGAGTTACCCAGCACTCTGGTTTTATTTTAACCAGGGTAGATCACCATGGTAACCCATGCTGCATGTATTCATTATTGCTACAGGACCCTGACGGGCACATGCGCAGCGAGTTTACATTAAAGTGACAAGTTATAAAGAGCTATAAATCTGTTCTAAGGTCAGTAGAATCACTTCGCTGTTCCAGGATTTCTGGGTCAACTTCTAACAAAAACGGAACGACAAATGCATAAAGACAGTTACAAAGGCATTTCAGTTGAGCAAATTATCACTGCACTACAGAATAAAATGAAGCGCCATTGTGATCATAATTGGAAATGCAAACTGGGCCCTTTATTGTCTTTTAACAGAAAAATAATGAACACACTTAAACATTTACCGTGATTATAAATACTGCAAATTGGTGAGATAGATCTCATCAGGCACGGACTACTTTTTCTTCTTTAAACTCAATAATGTCCATCACATATTCATAAGTTTGTTCATCAGACAAAAAAAGCAAAAAACATTCACTCTATAGTAAAGACACAAGACCCTTTTTGTATAAAAGGAAGGCTAAGGCTAATTATATATGCCTTGTCGTGTTTAGTAGTGCTGCTACAGCTTCTCGTTCTGTTCTAGTTATGTGATTATATTTCATACGTTCACCTTCCTGAATCCCCTCCTGCTGTCGCTATGACCAAATCTCCCTGCGGGTATGTCACCGTGTTCTCTCATATCATATTAAGTTCTCCACTCATGTTTCTGATGGTGTCATTTGTAATGAATTGTAATGTTTTACATGAAAGCGCAGGTAACTAGATTAGAAAACCCACAGTTAACAGAGCCAGTCGATAACCAGCTTTGTGGTTTGGGTTATCCTGGGTCACCTATGTTAGGCTCAGTGAAGCCAGGTAACCCAGACCGAAGTTGAACTTGCTTCATGTTACAGACTTGTATTGTCTGTATTGACACACTGGGGTGTTTGTTTTCCTTTTTTTTTTGTTTTGGACAGTCTTTGTCTTCGTCTGCTTAACGTCAGGATATCACACTGATTATTTTACTGCTTCTTTACATAAGGTACAGCATCGGTCTCCTACCCACCAAACAGAATCTGTCCCTCACAGAGAAAGTCACAGCCTCTTCATTCTGCAGGTAAATCGTCCCACAAACACGCTGTACTCTGACGCAGTCCTCCGATGCGATCGTATTTCACCAGTCTGTTTTCTGTGGCTCCTGCAGGAGGAGGCTGCCCAGCATCATGCTGACCCTTCGCATGGCTCAGAACCTGAAGACAGCCATCACCTTCATTGAACAAGGACGTATCCTTCATTACTGCAATAGTTTAATCCCCAAAAGAGTCTTACAATGTCGTGTGTATTCTCCTGTTTCTTGTCGTTTTGCTGTTTGTTTTTGGAAGCACAGTGTTCTTTTTAGGAATGATGTTTTGCGTCTTTAATTTCCTTTTGAGAGATTGGTTAGTTTTGTCTTTGTCCAAGGGTAGAAATTGTTTTGCAGTCTTGTCCTTCACTCAGTCCTCAGATGTGCGCGTTGGCACAGACATCGTCACAGACCCGGCATTCCTAGTCACAAGGTTAGCGTCTGCAATTTCGTTTTGTCTTCTCGTGCTTTGTTTTGAACAGCTTTATGCAGCAAAGGGCCTCTCACCGACTGTCCTCTCGGCACAAACAGAATAAATTAACAGTAGAGATGCATTTGCAAAAGCGTCCCATGTGATCCAGTATTGACACTATTGCTGTGACATTTTCAGAAACATGGAAGATTTTGTCACCTGGGTGGACTCCTCGAAGATCAAGCAGCATGTCATGAATTACAATGACGAGGTGAATTTTCAAGATCTTCTCGCGTATTTTATTGAAATCAGAATGTTGTAAATGTTTGGTTTTAAAGCAGATGAGCATCTTGTGTTTGAATCAGAGGCATGAAATGCATGAAATACAGTTGTCATCGATGATTTTTCTGGACTAAAGCATACGCAAATGACCACTGTGTTTCTTCGACAGAGGGATGACTTTGATCTGCTGGCATAAGTCTGCTGTCTAACATCCAGTCCTCACCCTGGAGGACAGGACAGGACCAGAGTTCTGCTCTTGTAACTGTAGCATGAGTAACTCTACAACCCTGGAGTCATGGAGTTTCTCCATGTTGACTCCTGTCAACTGGAAAACTGTGGGAAGAAAACAAGCGCTCTCAACAACCCAACATTCAGTTTCATCTGCGCATGGACAGAAGGAGCGCACTTCCAGGGTTATGTTCACTGAACACTTTTTGTGACGTCTAAAATTGGATCTACGGACAGTTGATCAACCATCCGTTCTTAAATATCTGATACTGGAGGTCCGGTGGCTCATCTGAGTCCATTTGTGCACCACCATCACCATTTGCCTCTTTACTGCAAACCTGCTCAGCAGCCAGTAACACAAGAGCACAGTCTCAGTTGTTTCCTCCTCATTTTTCCAGCAGAGCCGCTCCAACACTGGCCCCCGTCACACTGGCCCCTGTCACACTGGCCGTACAGAGCAGACTGAAGTAGATGTGACTGGTTTTCCTGTAACTCCACGTCGTTGTATGCAACCACGGAAATGCTGGTTTATAAGTGTATATACCATAATGAGGACTATCACTGTCTGATATCAACAAATACAGAAACTACAGTTTGATAAACATTTAATACTCTCAATAAGACTTTGTTACAATGTAAACTTTATGAACAATAAACATTTTTATCGTAGTTTCAAGACTTTTTTTTACAAAACCTCTGCATATGCATACATGGTTTTCCTTAAAGCTGAAAGTCAGAAAGAAACCCCTATACCAGTGTCTAAACGTTAATTTATCAACACCCTGCTCTTAATATTCCAGTAAACAAAAGGTACATGAACTCACCATGGAGCACTTGCCTCCATACACTGAGTAGTCCCATTGCAGAACTATGGCTTAGTTTAAACTGCACATAAGTCAGAGGTGGATAAAGCACAGGACAGGGACAGACTGACCCCTTTAAGGCTTCCTGGTATTGAACTGAAACGTAATAGGATCTGTTAAAAAGTTTAGTTTCTCTTCTTCCCTCACGCCAAAGTCCTTGTTCAGGAGTCCATCAGAGCCACCAGAAGCGCACGTAGATGATGAGCGTGACGAAGAACACTGCCACAGCCGCCACCTTGGCGTACGCCGAGCGGGTGTTGAGGTATTTGGCATCGCTACGGTACTTCTTTGACAGGGAGGACAGATTGCTGGCTTTTGTGTCTAGAGCTGAGGGAAATAAAAGTACAACGATGAGAAGAACTGGATATTTCCTTTGCAATAAATCTACAGTTAGTTTTGAAAAGTTGCGTAACAGTACCGGCTGAATACTGTAAGAAAACAAGGGTAACGGGCTCATCTGACAGTATAATGCAATCCAAAACACCAGCACATAATGTAATAAGTCAAATCAACATCTTTGACAAAACTAAACTAAAAAGGTAACAGCAAAATTGTAACCCATTGCATTGTATCATCTGGTGGCGCCAGACTGATTTATTTTTACTGTACTTACCAGAAAGAGCTTCTCCTCTTTGAAGGACTTCTTCGATATTTGCCACCATAATTCTCTGGACATCCTGTAGCTCTGTGTTAATACTGCCCAGGTTCCTCCTAGCCCTGCTGTCAACGTATGACTTCTTTGTTTTCTGGATGTACGTGTCTGGAACAGAGTGTGTATGATGTGAGTTACGTCAATGATGTGGTTCTTTCTGCAGAAAGTGAATGACAGCGTTTCTTGAATGTACCAGATCACAAAAAAAGTCTCACCAAACTCGATGAAGGAGTACGGCCTCGTCACTGTGGACACTCTTCTCCCATACTGGTCATGGAACTCACTGTGGAGGTCTTCAAGGTACGCAAAAGCCATCTTTTTGGAAAAGGAAGCCTCACAGAGGAACAGGTAGCACACACCCGTAGCTATTAAATAGCTGAGAAGAAGAAACACAAGTTCAGTCCAAATCAAGGGCTATTTCTAATGACTTAGTTGCGGGTTGGATGTTCCCTTGGGGAATACACATTGAAGTGAACAGCAGTACTTGGTGCTTGTGGTGACCTACTGAAAGTTCATGTCCCCGGCCTCCAGGGTGCAGCGGGCCGGACTCTGAGCGTTCAGTTTACGGCACAGCTGCTTGGCCTGGCTCTGGTAATGCTGGAGGTTTCGTCCTGACTGACAAAGACAAGCGGAAAGAGTTTGGTAGTCATAGCTGCCACATGTAAAGTTGTATAAATAATATATTAAGACGGATATTACAATGACAATGTTTAATGGAAAATGTTTAATTTGAGTGGAATCCAGTTACATTCATTGTAAATCCTGACACCTCTTACAAATCATTTAGCAAAATATTTAGCTATATTCTGAACAGGTGATTTTATTTTCACAAATAAAGCTGAAACGTATCTCTGTTCGTTATTGTTAACTGACCTCAAGTTACACTTCAAAAGTTAAGTTGCAGTTGTATTAAAGCAAGTCGCTGCTTTAACGATTATCACGTTGTATACCTCGTTTCAGTCTTTATTCTTGTTTGTTTTGGCGGGTCTAGTCTACGCCTTTGCGGACACGCTAGCAGTCACTAAACGTCAACATTTGTGAATGGAGTTTGGCGTGTAAGTCTCTTCACGTAGCGCCGCTGTGCGGGGCAGCTAGCTTCATTCATACCTGTTCGTCCTCCTGCACGGACGCGGCCAGCGGCAGTCCGTCCGCCACACGGGCGACCAGTGTCAGTGAAACCATCCTGGAGCAGGTCGGCAGTGTCAGCTGTCAGTTTGGTCGGAAATAGCGAACTTCAGAAAATTTGTATGTTTTTGCTGTCAACTTTGATGATGCAGTAGGGATGAGCTGGACGGAAGTTCGCGGTGCGCCGGTGAATTAGGCCCGAGTGGCAACTGACGAAATGCAACTTCGTAGTCACATTTCCATCGCATAGAAAATTAAGTGTTTTTTGTGTTTCGTGCAGAAAACAATAGTAATACCTGGGGGGGTTGAAATTCGCATTAGCCGTAGTTTGACTCGCGTCTTCATTTTCTAATCAGTTGGCGCTATTTGATCACTTTAACCGAGTATCAGGCCATGAGCTCCGGCAGTCCGAGCAGACAGCTGGCAGACGGACTGACTGCGTCGCGACCACTGATGCCTGTAGTGAGCTGAGAGGTGCAGATGCAGTCTGTCTGGGTCCCCCGTCTGGAGTGAATCCTCTCTGAACTACAACCAGAGGAAGGAGCCCTGAACCATGGATAAGCCTGAAAGGTAATTCTTAGTCTCAGTGTTGTAGGTTTATTTCGCAATCTATTGTTTCTTTTTTGGTTCCGTACATATGGACTATGCGATATCGCCTCGGCGTTTCCTGCTGGCAGTGCAATGGCTGCTCTTTTCGCATCTTTTGTTATTTGTTTAAGGAACAAATCGTTATCCCCTCTATACCATGTTGTGAAATGAGACGATGGTTGACATTTTGCAGCTTTAAAGGGAGTGCATTTTATTCCCCTCGCTTTTTTCAAATTTGCTTGCCTACAAAAGGTCCGAGACAGCCCAATCAAGCGCCGATTATGGGCTGCAGCTGCAGCTTTCATCCATATCAATGTAGAAATAAAAAGCTGATGGTCGGGAGGAGGGCAGGGGACGTGCGGGGCAGCGGACTCTGCAGCTGGACTCAGCTGTGCGGTCGGTGCGTTGAGGACCAGCCATACCATACGGGGATCAATCACTCTGCACCTCCGAGAGCCCATTGCAAAACACCAGCAAGTCGTTTTGGTCCAACACACACTGTCACGGTGCTGCGGGTCCTACGTGCCGACGGAGCAGCGGAGATGGGAACACTTGCGCGCAGCCTGCAGTTTAATCCCCCGAGCGCCACAGAAAAACCCCATTCACTAATAGAAATGAGCTGGTGGCTTGGCACGGTGGCATCGTAACAGCTTGAAAGGCCTTATTGTTGCGGTGCAGCTGGCACCGCCGCGCGCACGTTCTGATTGGTGTTTCCCCCAGACCGGCGTGTGCGTGACTCACAGCCCGGCGAAACAGCCTGTTTTATTGGCTTTTTAAGATTGAGATGCCCGCGTGGTTTATTTCTAGGGTGCGGCACTTCATGACTAATTGATTATGAACAAATATTGATTCCCAACCTGGAGTCTAACCGATTCATTCTCCCTCCCCGTGAAATGAAGACTCGTTTACTTAATTTCCTTGAACAGGTTAGCCCGTTTGGTTATGATAATCCGAGCCCACACTCTCCGCTGGGTGTAATACTCACTCCTCACATGATTTCCCTAGAGACAACACCTTCATCAAGAGGCCTGTCTGTGACCGGAGGCGTTTGTGCTTCAGGGCTCTTTGCTCACAAAATAACTTTGTGACCTCCTGATCGAACCATACTTTTGTCCAGGTGTGCCAGTGATGCTCAGGGCTGAGAAGGAGAGCAGCTGAGGAGGAGGAGATGGGCTGCACCTCTGCCAAGCAGGTGTCTGCCGTGCCCAACGGTGAGGAGGGCCAGAATAAAGCCTACAGCAACGGGGACCTCCTCTCTGGTCAGTCTGGTTATTACTGATGTTGCTCTTATTTTGGAAACATTTCCCATGCACCCCTGTGTTATTCCACCTCCTTAATCTCCTTTCTTTCCTTTGGGGTTGGACTAGCCTCTGGATTACCATTCATCGATGTCATTCACTGCTGAGGTGGACGTTCCTTTGTGCAATACCTGGATTTTTAAAGATTAGGTCACATTTACATGGACATGAGTATTTATTTTTTTAAAAACTAATAACCCATTGTGTAGATGATACCTTCCCTTTTTCAAGAATCTTACAATTTGTTAACAGAATTGAATAGTGCAGAAAACCTGTCACGCTTTATAAAGGCAGCTGCTGCATGAAACAGTGAGCTACGAGCTGAAACTTGTCTCTGTTTCAACATCCATTAATGCAGCAGTTACCTTTTGGTAATTGTCTTGGTCGATAGAAGGCTAGGAAATAGTGTCAAAGTATCTCAGAGCCCAAGATGACATCTTTAAATGTCTTGTTTAAAACAAGATATTCAATTTACAGTTACATAAATGATCAGACTGGAAAAGCTGAAACTGTTTGGCATTTTAGCCTGAAAAATGACACAAACATTTGATTATCAAAACTGCTGGTGTTTAATTTAGTCGATTACTCAACGTAAATGGTTTCAGTTCTCTTTATAATACAGTGTATGTAGCTATATTTAAAAAAAAAACAGTCTTTGTATGAGTAAAGAAAGTACAAAAAAGCCAACATCTTTTCTATGTGCAAGCATTAGTCACTGCTGGGATGAAAAACAACAACAATCATGCGTTTTATTTCAGGTTCTCTAATTTATCAGAGGCCACATGGGACCACAAAGTTGTGCTTTCAAAAATAAACAATATTAATGGTAATTATAATAATACACTGTGTAAATGCAGACTTTTGAGAAATTGTTAGCAGTAACTAAAACTGCTGGGATGAACTTTTAAACACCTGTAAACTGCTGTCAGATCCTAATTGAACCCTTAATTAGTGCACAGCTGTACGTGTTGCTCCCATCGTGCCCAACAGCACAAATGTAGGCCAATGTTACAAGTGAATCATCGCCATAGCTGCTAGAGACGAATAAACTGAAACTATCAGTGAGCGACAATGAGAACTTTAATCTGATGTGTTAGAACTGCGTGTCCACTGGGTTACCATGCATTGCAACCATATTTTCATTTCCTCCTTTCTAAATACGTTGGAGTGAGATAGAGAGGGGGCTGTGCATGTGTGAGGGGAAAGATGGAGAAGCAGAGAGAAGAGGAGAATCGGCCTGACAGCTCATGTGTTTGCCGCTTGCCAGCCATTGTTCGGAGAGGATTTAGTCTGGAGCGTGAGAATTCAAGCACATAATTACTTTGCCAAGTAGTGAACTGTGAGAACTATTAACCCAGAGGACGGTGCCGATCCGAGTGGCTGTGAGTGGGTCGTCCTCTGCTGCTGTGTGTTAATAAGAGGAGATGCGCTCCTCTCTGTCTCCCACTCTGTCACAGATGAGTACAAGATGAAAGGAGTGGAGAAAGTAAAGTACATCAGTGGAGAAGAGGGCGGAGTGGACGGCCAGGACAGCACAGTACGTGATTCTATTGTACTCTTTGTATTTCATGTCCATAATGGCACATTTGCTGCATATTATGGTGGCTCCTGTTTGTTAAAAATGGCCAATTTGTAAACAAAATGCGTCATGACTTTGTATTCAGACACATTTGATCCGATTGTGGCGCACCGTGCTTCATACAGCTGCATATTAATAAGGAAAAACATGGAGAATTGTACAACAGTAATGCATGAAGATAATGGAGCTTGTATTAATACCACACGTCTGTTAAATTAAGTACATTTTGATAGAAATATTTTCTAATAAGTTCTAAAGTTGAATTAGTTCATATAAACAGCTCTGTGTGTTTGCTTGGATGTCCTGCAGGAGAAGAGTGCTCTCCTTGGTAAAGGTCAACACATGGACGAAACAGGGTCAAACGGAAATGGAAAGATTCTGTAAGAGTTTTTGCAATTACAAAATCATCAGCGTTTTTTACGTGTTGCGTATATCATCAGTGAAACCCTTTGTTGTGTCCCAAGCTATACTGCAGCGCTCTAACTTGCCGCACCTTTCGTCCTCGCAGGAGCATCCACTCCTCCGAGAGTCAGCAGGAATTCTTCAAGATGTTGGATGAGAAAATTGAAAAAGTAAGGAATGAAAGCACGTCGCCGGAGCATCATTTTGGGTTTTTATGTTTTTATTTTTAGCGAAAAGCTCCTGCCAAATGACATAAGGGAGGTTAATCCTATCACTGCTGCAAAACTGTAGCGAGTCAGGACACAGCAGATGACACAATGATGCCTCTAAACAGCCTCAATCTGTCACGTCCAGTGCTTTCCACTGCTGTGGTTATTTAAAGGAGCACTGCTGAAAACATGGTTTATTGGGAGTGCTGCAGTGTGACGAGACCTGGTCAAAGAGAGCAGCTGGTTTAGTTCAACTACGGCCTCGGCATACCGGACAGCTAAGTCATAAAGTATGAAGCTTGTATTATTCTATATTGTTCTCATCATGAACAAATGCCATGAAAAGACCAAAGCTAACAATGAATAGATTCTACGTAGATGTATTATACGTGTATCTAAAAACCTCTAAGCCTAAACTGTTAGAAGCACATCTCTGAGCCACACTGTTGCACGACTTGTGCCTTCATAACACTGAGCACAAGCACTGTAGTTTATTATGCAGTCGATCCCACACACACTGTCCTGCTGCTGGAAATACTCACCAGCACACCAAATGTGTATTTACTCCTGTTTTAGTAACGTTTGCTAAAAGCTACAGTGGTCAGCTGTTTAGGGCTATTATTTAGACTTTTTAAAAACTTCGTGTGCGTGTGTGTGTGTAAATAAAACTACTGGAATTATATTAATATTGTGATACTAATGATTGATTTCACTGGGCTAAGCCATAGGAAAAAGAAATACACACCGTCAAATAAGACAGTAATAAGTGCATTTTAAAAAATACGTTTTGTTTTAATAAATAAAAACAGTAATACACAGTAACATCTCTCTGCTTTGTTTACAGGGCCGGGACTACTGCTCAGAGGAGGACGATATGACATAGCACTGTGGTCGTGTATCCATCAGTCCCGATATGAAAGAGATGTCATTCCAGTTTTACGGATGGACCGTACCATTTGTTACCATGACCGAGGGGGGACTGTCCCTTGTATGTACTCGCCTGAGAAAAATGGATTACTGACTTGAATCAAACACCTTCTTTCCCTCCTGCTCACAACCTTAGCTCCTGCCCATAAATCAACCGAGAAAGCACCACCGAAATCAAAGATGGTTGAGTATTTGTACGTGTTCAAAGTTCTCTAACATGACTGAACATTTAGGTTTACTTCCTTAGAGAAGCCATAACAGGGTGCCCAAGATCTTGGGACCTTTAAGATACACTTGCTTTCCTTTCCCTGCTTGGATTAATCCTGGGAGGCCGATATACATACATGGCTGTCGAGGAGACGTCCTGTAGACATTTGAAACCTGCTGCAAATCTAAATGTCCAACAGCAGGAGCTGCGCGCGCTCGTGGACGCTGACTGTCACAATCTGCATCATTTTGAATATTTCATCCTTGTATGTCTCCCTGAAAAGTCAAGGGGCTGGAAACTTCTTGCATTCCAAGACACAGTATGAACCTCGTTTCTACAGTATGTTGGCCAGTACAGTGCGTTTGTCTGTCCACGTCTGTTTCTGCTATAATGTAGAGTATTTATGTTGAATAAGGCTCAGGGTTGAAGTAATCTTTTGTCTCACCATGTAGTCAAGTCCTTCCACTCATTAAGACACTGTTTTGCACCATTAAAAAGACACTCATGCTTCACACAGCAGGGTTATTGATGTCCCCTGCTTCGGTATCTGCTCCATGTTAACCCAACAGGGCCAACACTGCAACATTACACAGAAGTCTGATTATGTATTTCGCTCACCAGTGTTATGTTGTTGTGTTCTGTTTCTATGTTGAATTTTGGTTTTTCTAGAAAAATAAAGTGTTTTCAGTAACTTATCCCCACACTGTTGTTACTTTAAAGAAAACACACTGACTGAGATGATCTCTAATTCTTCTTAATCAAGGCAATCGAGTCAATGATTCAAACAACACTCACTCACCCGGTGACAGTGGGTCAAAGGTTTTAAGGGGTCACAAGCCAAAAAGTTTGGAATGCAGCCAGTTGTTTCTACCACAGTGTATGTGGCCTCACAGCCACATACACTGTGGTTCGGTCTATTCACAACTGCCGTCATGATGCCAGTACACCTTTTGACATTTTTGGGACAGACGGACCGACATCGTGTCCCGTTCTGCTCCTCTATGGTTCACCAGCAACAGTAAGATGTCGACTCACTCCAGCCGCTCAGCGCTGCTGCCGTCTCTTTCGGTGCTGCCGACGGCCCGCATCCTGGAAGGGGCCCACAGGAGGGTCAGGTGTCACCAACCCATCAGTCATCCTCTGGTAGACCAGGGTGGAGTCAGAAGCTACAGCACACAACAGCACGGGGAAGCTTCTGTCGAGCACATGACGTATGCTGCCCAGCAGAGAGGGAGAGAAGCTGGGAGTTTATTGGAGACACCTTGTGACAGTAAACCAAGGAGGAGGAGGTGGCAGTAAGTTTGAGAGCTTCTCCAGCGTCTCGTTTACCTTTTGTGGCTCAGAGATCGGTGAGCAGGCAACGGAAGAATTGTCTGGGTGGGTGCGCCTTCCTTCTCCCTCCCCTCCAGCAAAACCACCTGCAGCTCGGGACTCTTGACACAAGACACCTCTTTCCACTGACGCACTGCAGAGATCAAGAAACAGTCTAAGAGAGTGGCAGCCTTACGTAGTGTATGGCTTACTGTAGTGGCTCCTATAACGTTTATTACAGGGATTAAGTACTGTGTTAGTACCTGTACAATGTATTATTGTTTTTCTCTAGCTGGCCTATATTTGCATTTTACTCTCCATGTGCTAGACACTAATTACAAGATTACACATTAGGATACAGTACAAAACAGACTAACCTTAAAAAAACACTTAAATAAATAGTATCTATTTTGGAATATTTAAATATATAACTTTTCATTTTCATTATGTCTGTATATTAATCCTTTATTTTAGTAAATTGAATTTCCTTTGGACTTGGAATTGACATGGACTGTATTGCACAGGGCTGCAGCTACCTTTAAGGACACCAAGTTCATGTCCTCAGTAGTGTTATTGGTAACTACTGTTTTCATACCCAGTGACATTAACAATCTACAATTACATTTAAAAGCTGATTATATTACTTTTTGCATTCAAATTTGAAAGTTTTAAGACTTTGAATTTCATTCAAATGAAATAAATGGATTTCTCACTTCTTCGTCATAATTATTGATTGAGTCTGCTGAACGCTTTGAGACAGCATTTAAACCATAATGTTGGGGGATACAATTTCCAGAAAACAGCTGATCACCGTCACAGCCCAATTTATGAATGTGAAAGGGAAAAAAAAGAAATGAATCCTGACAATCACCCTGTTAGATGACCAGCTGCCTCTTCATGACAAACAAACATGCACTAATCTTGTCAAACCCACCCTCCACAAGATCCATGTACACAAGGAAAGCTGCGTGTAACTGCGCACTGTCTCCAACCTCTAGTGTCTTCATCTGCTGATACTAACAAACACACAAAAACAACACCGGTTATTTCATGATTTAGCACCAGACCTCTGAATGCAGCACGTGGATCCTATAACACTCACCGCTGGATGCTGAAGGATCCAGTTCGCAGGCGGACGTTTCTCCGACCCGTCGGCTCTGTCTGACGCTTCCGACATTTTACTTAGCTACTAAACGCAACGAAAGGCTCAAAAGACTGTCTCATTAACCTGCAGATACACTGCTACTGTCACGACATGTGTGAGTGGTGTTTTCAGGTTTGCCGGCGTGCTACAGTGTAAGTAGTCCGGCAGGAAAATTTTACTCGTACTTGTTTTCCGCGCCACGAGCCTGTCAGACGCAGCAGCTGCCGCTACCTTACAGACGTCACTCAGGGCAGAAATGCATTCATTCATATAATTCGTAAATTCATATATATATATAAATGTATTAATTAAAAGTAAAACATGATATATTGTTTGATGATATGTTTTACAATACATTTGAATAAAATAATATATGTTCTAATATCTGTGTAAGCTTTTATCAGTCTCTCTCTCTCTCTCTCTCTCTCTCTCTCTCTCTCTCTCTCTCTCTCTCTCTCTCCGTGTGTGTGTGTGTGTGTGTGTGAGAGAGAGAGAGAGAGTCTCTCCCTCAGTTGCACTGGTCTGAGGCTACAGAGACATCAAGGTGTCCTGTTGGAAATATGCCTCTTGAATTTGTGGTCTTCTGTTTTGTGATTTTATCAGGAACGCTCTTCCTGCACAGCAGCACAGAGGAGCTTCCAGCTGACCATCTCCTGCAACCGGCCCAGCGGGAGTCCTCTCTGCTGAAGCCCACAGTGCTGATCGCTATCCTCGCACGCAACGCACAGCACAGCCTACCTTATTTCTTGGGATGCATCGACAGACTCGACTACCCAAAGGACCGCATTGTCATCTGGTAAAATAACATGTATTTGATTAATTGATCCTTCGATTAAAAGATGTGTGGGGAAACATATACTTGAGTTCTGGTTTATAGAAGATTTTCTTTCTGTAAGAATGACAGAGTTACTAATGAAAAGGTACTTTGATATAGAGAACTGACAGCAAACAATAAGCAGTAGTGTTAACAAACAGGATTTGGCCTCACATTCTGCAATTCTGTTCATCAGTAAACAAGTCATTCTCACGCCTTGAGAAAACTATGCAAAGAGAGGGGGATGAAAGAAAGAAAGGCAGAAGTGAAATGAAAGAGTTGAGGTCAGTGTTGATGTCATGTTGTTTGTGATCTCAGGACTGCTTCGGACCACAGTGTGGACAACAGCACAGCCGTGCTCCAGGAGTGGCTCAGAGGAGTCCAACACCTGTACCACTCGGTGGAGTCGAGGCATACGGAGCAGCCACGGTGACTCACAGCTACAAAATAAAGCAATGTCTCTCAGGCACCGTCCTGAAACTGTTCAATCATAGATTTAAACCTGATGTGCTCTGATTGTCTCTCTCTCTCTTTCTTTCAGCTCGTATGCAGATGAGCAGGGTCCCAAACACTGGCCCGACTCTCGGTTCGCCCATGTGATGACGTTAAAGCAGGCAGCACTCAGAGCTGCCAGGCGACTTTGGACTGACTACATGTTGGTGAGACAGTAAAAGACACAAAGACTGAAGTCATTAAGTATCCCACCACTCTGTTATCTATTCATGTTTCTCCGTTGTCCGTCAGTTTGTGGACAGTGACAACTTGCTGACAAACCGCCACGTGCTGTCTGACATGATTGCAGAGAATCTGACACTTGTGGCCCCCATGTTGGAATCAAAAGGCCTTTATTCCAACTTCTGGTGTGGTGTGACTCCTGAGGTAAGGATTGTTAGAGACCACAACAGAATATAGTGCATTTCCTGTGCATAATATTTACTGAATACAATATTACAATAAACAATATGTTCTGGGCCTTCTGATACACAAAGGGCTACTACAGACGAACCCCAGAGTACATTCCTATCCGTAAATGGAAGTGGCAGGGCTGCTTTGCAGTTCCCATGGTGCACTCCACCTACCTGCTGGACCTGAGGCGCAGAGCCAGCCAAGCGTTGGCCTTCCACCCTCCTCACCCCCTTTACCCCTACAATGTAGACGACATCATGGCCTTCGCTTTCTCTGCACGGCAAGCAGGTCAGACCTTTGTCTTTGTGGTTTTTTGAAGTTGTCCGATCACTGATCATTCTCCCGTGTGATTTCGGATTATTTGGTGACAGTCATGTCATGTCATGGAGAGCAGTGTGTTTGTGTGCCACTGAATTCAAAATAATGTAAAGATATTTGCAATGAGACCTTATCCGTCTGCTCCACTGCAGGGGTTCAGATGTATGTGTGCAACAAAGACCATTATGGATACTTACCAGTGCCCCTTGAGCAAGACCAGACACTGGAGGAAGAAGAGGAGAGTTTTACCCACACAATGACAGAGGCACTCAGTAAGCACTTCCTCTAATTATACATACACTGTAGTGGACTAGATAACGGACACTCTATCTTCAGTCTCTGCTCACTATTTCCTTGCTCTGTATGAGAATATTTGGTCATTTTTGCTCTCACAGCCCCGACACATGTCTCACTCCCCTGTCAAAGCCCACTGCTTCTCATTTCCATTTCTCCCACTCTTATTTGACAAGTTAACATCAGTTAGACGTTAAACTGATCAGTGGAAACCAAAGGACTGTGTTAGAAGAAAATGCTAATTTACTATGCTTCGTGTGAAATGTCAATGTATGAACTTTCCAGTTGCGTACACCATGGAGCCTTCGCAGTATGCACACATTATCCCCAAAGAACCAGGACATATGGGATTTGATGAGGTACAGAAGCATTTATAGTAGCTAAAGAGATATATTCCTATATTCCTGTTGTGGAGTCACTTTATTCACCTCCACTTCTAGATATTTCTGATCAATCTGAAGCGCCGCTCAGACCGGAGGGACAGGATGTTGAGGACTTTGGCGGCCCTCGGCATCAACGCTACACTGACAGAAGCCGTGGACGGCAAGTATGGAAAACAGTAACAGTTCTCATTGTGCAATGGTGTTTAAATGCTTTACTTGAGCAAAAATAGTATTTCCACAATGTAACGATACTCTATTCCAGTCAAATCTTTACCCACATCAAAGTGAAGGACCTCTCTCAGACTGTTACTTATATCATGTTAACAGATTACATCAACACTAATGAATCTGTGTTGTGGCTGGTTGAGTTGTAGTTGAGTGTAGCTCAAGGACCCCTTACTTGCTTGTTCTAGAGCTTTCAAGTTTAAGCAAACTTTCATATTAATGTTGATGGGTCACAAACATGGAAAGTGTGATCATCGACATTTCCATGGCAACTGAGCGAACTCAATCTGCTGATGAGGACCGCGCGATACAGTTGACAGCTCAACAGTTTATTCTAAAACAATACATCACATTTTAAACTGTAAGTTAGTTTTATGTTTAATTAAATGTTAAATCTTGATCTTCAAAGTAACTTGTAGCTGTAGACAGATGGAGTGCATTTGTCAGATACGACGAATTAATGTGAAATAAAGAAGTAAACATATAAAGTAAAATGGAAATACTCAAGCACCACTCTCATTATGCTCTTTCTATCTTTCTGTCATTGTTAATTGGGATGTAAGGATTTATTAGTAGCCTGAATTAAACACATTTTTTAAAATGTATTATTTATATCTAAGAACCTTTAATGCTGCAAATGAACAATTTTTCTCATTATTGATGTAGAAGGTGACGGTGGAAACGAGGCTTCACCTGTGATTAGATTGTGATTGGGGGAATATATGCGCTTGTGTTGTCCACAGAGCCTTGAACTCCTCTCAGCTGCAGGCCATGGGTATAGACATGCTGCCTGGCTACAAAGACCCATATTCAGACCGCGTACTGACCAGAGGGGAGATTGGCTGCTTCCTCAGCCACTACAACATCTGGAAACAGGTACAATCTAATTAGTCTTTGGATGTTTTAACACGAAATGCATATAAGTACAGCTGATGTGGCATTACGAACAGGTTATGGCAGTTCAATATTTATTGCTGTCATGTCGCCCCTTAAGGTGGTGCAGCAGCAAGCGCAGCAGGTGCTTGTGCTGGAGGATGATGTTAGATTCCAGGCCAGATTTTACCGCAGGCTGGTGACTATCATGGTAAATGTGCAGGGAGTGGGACTTGAATGGGACCTCATGTGAGTTTCTGTCTCGCCTCAATACCACATTGCTTCCAAAGTGTTGTTTTATTCAATGCACCACAGACCTGTCACTTGCCTTTCTGTCCTCATAAAGTTACATAGGCCGTAAGAGGCTGCAGGCGAAGGAGCCCGAGAACTGGGTGAAGGGAGTCAGCAACCTCGTGCACCCAGGCTACTCCTACTGGACCTTAGGTTACGTCCTGTCACTGAATGGGGCCAAGAAGCTCCTGCAGTCAAAACCCCTGAACAAAATGTTGCCTGTTGATGAGTTCCTACCCATCATGTTCAACAAGCACCCCAAGTGAGTCTCACCTACTGGGTATATGTTCAAATGTTAGGCTGTGAACACCAGTTAGAGCCTTTTGTATTCATGGAAGTCTTAATGTCGACTCTCCCTGTCCCTTCAGAGACGAGTACATGCAGTATTTCGAGCAGAGGGACCTCAAAGCATTTTCAGTGGAGCCCCTGCTGCTCTTCCCCACGCACTACACCGGCGAGCCCGGCTACGTCAGCGACACAGAGACGTCTACCATCTGGGACGACGAGGCCGTAGAGACAGACTGGGACAGAGACGGAGCCAAACACCGGCGCGAGCAGGAAGCGGAGGATGTAGGCTTTGAAGCTGTGGCTCCTCAGTCTGCTCGTGGTGGCGTGCCTCCCCTCTCTGCCAGTGGAAACAGAGATGAACTCTGAAGGTGAAAACCATGGCCAGTTTAACACCCTTGGGGAGAGGGGGAGGTGGAGGGGGCAGGTCTTCAGGAACTGTTCAGCATCAAAATAAGTTTAAATAATAAAAGCCCAGAAATACAACAGTTTTTTAACTGCATTTGTATATAATAGTATAAACAGGAAAGCCATGGCGAAAAATGTTTGCTTGGTTTCTAATTAAAATATGAAGTTTCTTTTTTCACATTATGACATTTTCTTATTACTATATAGTGACAAATGATCATGTTGTAATGAGAAAAGGCTGACGCTTTTATTTTGCCTGTGTCCTTATAGTACAACCTCATTTAGCAGAAGAAAAAACACAAATGAACGCAGCAATGAACTTTTGGATTTTTATTTTTTTAAAAAGCACTGGTATTCTCATGTCAAGCAAACGATGGAACCAATTAATATTAGTACTGTTCCATATCACAAAATTAGTTATGAAAAGAATAATTAAACCACACAAATGATACATTTTTTGGGGAATAAATTAATCCGCACAACAAAAGAAAAAAAAACATGCTTGTACTTAGGTGTTGAACAGGAAATATTGAAATTTCAATGCTCAAAAAAACACCTGAGAATATAAATATAAAAACAGCTTGTTGCAGCAATTATTTTGTTCCACAGTTCCTCCCATTTACCTCAACTAAAGCTTTGATGAGAGGATTAAAAATAATTACATTAATGTAAAAATTAGGCATCAATTTAAAAAACATCCATTTCTGTACAATGTGCATATCTGAATTAGTGTGGTGACAAGAGAAATTAGCACATTGGGGGTTTTTTTCTCAGCGAGGCAGCGCAGCAAAAATGAAATCCAAAGTGGATAATGCTCGTCTGTCATCAAGCCACATGTAGTGATATGAACAAATAGTTTTGGACTGAGCTTTCAATTAAAATCTGCAGTGAAGTACCAGTTTACAGGTTTTTATTTTACATTTCAATACCCCCTTTAAGCCAGCAGTGAGTCTTTCCCCCCCTGCTGGGCTTTAATGGCAGGGGCTGCAGGATTTATCCAGTAGATTCATTTTTACTGTCTATTAACAACAAACGTTCATTGAGGCAGGGATAAGGAAATGATGCTGCTACACAGGTAGTAGTGATGTTGCATATAAAGACAAGATAAGGACAAAAGGTACACAACAGACCATCGAGCTGATAAAAACACATTTCTGAAATCCAAGGCTCAGTGGCTTTATAGGAATTCCGGAAACACATTGTTGGATGGATTTTGTACAGACACTGCAAACAAAATCAGTGAGGTATGTTCTTATTGTGATATTATAGCTTTAAGACCCGGAGAGTCCGTGTGAGAAGACGCTCCCATCTGTGAGAGGAGATGGGAGGGAATGTGTCCATTTCGAAGACGTAAAAAATAAGTATATTGTGTGTGTTCATTTGTTAAACAGTCCATGCATTTAAGGTTACTGCCAGCAGCAACTGAAAACTGTCAACAGATCAAACCTCTGAAGAAGAAATGTCTACAAAATTTCAAAGCATTGCAGTCGCTTCTACAAGTACAGCTCCAGATCAAATGAGATCAACAGTGAAATGGTGTGTGTGTGTATTGTTTGACAAATGAATGAGGAAGACATCTGCGCTCTTTCTCTTCGATCTTATTGTGGAGGAGACACAGTGGACACATCTGGAAACACTAATGAGGCGTGCTCCATCAAGAAAATAAAAAGACACACTAATTCCACAAGAGATGGCCAGGATAACTAAGAATACACTAAATAATGAAAAGTAAAATAAAAACAACTACCCAGTTCTTTTATCACACGTTCTAAAGCACTTGGACAAAAAGGCAGTTTTACAAACCATTGGTTATCAACACACTAGCAAAGTTCCACAGTGCTTGCTTGTAGAAGCATAGTAACAGTGCAAGCAATTACACTATTCAGCCAGATACACCTCTAAGTAAAAAGTGCCATATTGCATAATGAGTATCTGTAATGTATAAACCTATACAATGATCCAACTGTAAACATGGTGCAAAGTAGTTATGACATAGTTTAAGGCTTTCAGATTTTCCTGAAGAAGTGTTGTTCTCTGAGATAAAGGAATATGTCCAGGAGCTGGACTAACAGTGTGGAAACACAGAAAAAGATTCAACATCTCTGGAAATTGGACCTGGACACCGTATGTACTCCAACCGATTTTAAATATCTCAGTTACTCGAGGTTGGCTTGATTCAGTCAAACATAAATGTTTTTTTAGTTCTTATTCCTGAAATACATGAGAATTATTAAGCTTTTTGGCATATAGGAATGTTTAGGAGCCAGTTTTCTCAGGGTTCTCAAATGAATCCTCATTTGTTTTGGTTTTTCCAACATGGTAACATGGTTCTTGTCAAATACAGGTGTAACTAATATTATTAAATGGCTGCATCCCATTTACAAGCGTCCGCCCCCTGGAACTGTGAATGCTGGTTCAATGATACACCTTCACGAATAGAGCCATAATTAACTATAGTAGTTGCACCTAGTTGCTTTGACAAGTCAAAATGTCCACCTCAGTAAAGGTTAAAAGATAGTAGCTGTCCTGAATGGGAGCAGACTGACCATGTTTAGTTCACTCTAATAGTTTTATTACCAATTTTGGGTCCCAAACAAATACAGGAAACAAACACTACACGTAAGACTCGAAGCATGTAAAGAAACACCTGATCCTGAAAGACACTCTGCTGTCCTGGTGAGTGAACGCTTTTACTTTGAAGGCTGCGAGTGAAAAGTCAAGCTCAACTTTTTTTTTTATCCCCCGAATATTTTGATAGCATCGCATACACACTTTTCCCAGTTCTGTCGCTAACAAAAATGTAAATAAAAAACACATACACACCGACACTCACAGGAAATGCCACCCTATCAAGCGTATAGTGTTACCCCTAATATAAGGACTACAATTCATCACATGTATTAATTCTTCTGCTAGTAGCATTACCAGGTTTCTACATTAAAAGCTTAAAGCTTATATACATTTGCATCAGTATTAGACATAACACTATTGTGTATTATGTGTCAGCATTTCATGGATGATAACTGATCTAGACTTAAGGATGGCGTGCAAACAGCTCTACAGTGAAGTTTGATCCACATTCTGGCAAAAAATTATATTTGATCTATAAATTGGATATACAAGAAAAAATATTGACAAAATCGCCTCAATGATGGTTACTAATGCAATAAATATGAAGGAATGTGTCACCACTAAAACTTCTATATGGAATCAGCAAAGCTAAAAAATAAAATAAAAAACGCTAAAAGACTTCTAGTTACTGCTTGCTACCTAACATCACAACATTGTGCTACTTGTGGTAAAGAAACGGTACTGAAGAACACAACAACAATCTATAAATGAACCACAAGAAAACAGGAGTTTTGGCTGATGATGAATGTGCAGATTATTACAGAACATGTGAAAAATCCCTGCGGTTTGTGAAAGTGTTACAGTTTGAGAAAATGAATTATTTTAGGGTTGGGTTTATTTTATAAATCTGCTTAATGATTCCCGTTCTAATCGAATCCTGAGTAAGAAAAAAAACAGTGTTGAAAACAAAAACACATTTATTTTCATAAGGTTTAGGCTGCCATGAACACGTAATGAATGACGAAGGATTTTGTGATTTGTTTTTGGTCAAAAAAGACCAACAAATATAAATATTATCTGTTGTGCCGTGCGGAAGTAGAATGGTTTTACATTTGTTTTTACTTAGAGGCGTTAAAAGTCTAATATTATCATATTAGGGCAATGTTGCAAATTAATGAGCAGGATTGCTTCATTGCATAACTGGTTTTACTGAATTTTTACATCAATGTGATGGAGTACCTTTTTTTGTCCAGTATTTGAGTGGATTCACCAAAAACAGACTGTCCCATCTGGTTATTTGATCTATAAAAAGGTGTTGCCATTTAATTTCATTATTTCATGATACAGAACACCAAAATGCTGCACTCTTATACCAGTCTGTGGTAAATGTGTTGCCATATTAGACAGACTTTCTTCCCTTGCATGTTTTTATTTTCATGCAGTTATTACATTTCACTGTATTGTTGCGGTCTTTAGCGAAGCATAGCCACCCTTTGGAAAGCTAGCTCCAGTCCGCCATACTGTAGACATTATACACATGCTTGGACACACGTGTAACCGGCAATGTAAATGAAGTGTAGTAGGTCCAAACTTTGCTTTCAGGAAACGATAAGTGGAATCGAAAAGCACATTTCTTAACGAATTCCCAGTTCATATAGATTAGAAACATTCTCGATACCCAACCCTAGTTATGTTGAGCAGGTGGATAGTGGTCGCATGACTCATCTGTGTGGATGGAGAGATGAGGCTACTTCCCCCTCGCATCCAGCTCTGTGTGTGTTGGCTTGGGTACGTGTATTATGTGCACTTTTTGTTTGTTTTTGAGTACAACACAGCAATGGTAAATCCTAATCAGTGGATCTGATTGTAGCTGGTTTACTTAAAACCACCGTGACCTTCTGTGCTCCGGCCAGGAAACCCCCCCCATCCCAAAGCCATCCTAGTGGAGCATGGCTGGGCTGGAAGAGGAGGATGTGCCCTTGCTGCGTCCCAACATGGAAGGCTGGAAGTCAGGATGACGGCGGGCGTGCTTGATCAGGTGGTCGCTGCGCATGAAGCGCTTATCGCACAGTGGGCACAGGAAGCGCTTTTCCCCTGTGTGGGTGCGGGTGTGGCGGGCGAGCTCATCGGAGCGGGCGAACTTCTTCTCGCAGTCAGACCAGGTGCACGGGAAGGGCCTCTCACCTGCAGCATGGAGGGAGAGAGGAGAACCGTTTACCACCATTTCATTTACCACTTAAAACACCAACCGTCTAACTTAGTCACCACATTTACACCACAAACATGCATCAGATGTTTTTTTAACATGACTAAAATATATTAACACGATTATAAGATTTCTCCCTTCACCCGGTGCCACATCAGGTGGACAGGTGTTTAATTATATTCATTATTGATATCAAAGATAGTGAAAAATGCCAGTTGCAATATCCTAAAGCCCAAAGTGACGTCTCCAAAAGCTTGTTTTGTCCGGCCGACAAAATATTTTATTTTCTATCACGCGAAGAAGAACTACCAATCTTCACAATCGAGAGACTGATACTGGGGAATGTTTGGTGTTTTTGCTTGAAAAGGAACTTAATCGATTATCAAAACAGTTTCTATCAACCACCTAATAAATTAATCAACAAACTGTTTCAGCTTTAATATGTGCACTTTGTGCATAAATAACTGCTGTGTGGTGGCCCATTTTTTTATTTTATTTTTCATACATACCATAAATAACAGCGCATTTTACGCGGTCTCATACGTTGTGCAGGCATTTAATAGTCTGTTCCTTAAAGCTAATATACTCACTGCTTTCAAATTAACAATGTAGGGCAGAAACGGTTTGTTTGCTTGCAGATTTTGTCATTGACAAAATAAGATATTGGTAGGAAATCCGTGGCTAAATTAACTGGGCCCATTACATACCAAGATAGTGTCACAGATCTACTGCCTAACAGGACTTTTATGAATTATGGTGTGGACAAAAATATTAATCTCTTAATACGTCACAAAACACATCTAGGATTTAGATTCTCCTGATAAGTCTTCCTAAGCCACTGCTAGCCTTAATCTCCTGCAGGCAACACGAGCAAAACCAGGATAAGCGAGCAGGATGCTCGGTGCCATTTTCAAGATCACAAAGCCAGGCCACGTTGTTGTTGCGCTACTCTTTGTGGGCGTTCCCACCAGCGTTTCTTTGAGCCGCTTCCTGTCCTTAATCCGTATGCGCCTGCTCAGTGACCCCGTGCGCGCAGATTCCCCTCATTTCGCGAAAAAACCGCATGTTCATTTCAGCTAAGTAGTAGAGCTCTGCCACCAGCCTGACAGGTGGGCCTGATTCCAGCCACAGCTTTTTACATGGTGGCTATGCAAGGTCGAGAACTGAAGTTAAAAATCGGACCGCGCGGTGAGGTGCAACCAACTAGTCGCTGATATTTCCTTCGCAAACAGGAAAAAGTACACAGGGGGGGTGGCGCATCCTTTATCGGACGCGCCTCCTTTCTGCAGCTCTTCTTCAAACGTTTTATCAATAATTTACACATTGCAGAGACAGTAAAGTCGATTTCAACTCGTCAGCAGACGAACAGGCAGAGGTTGCGATGCCCCGAGAAACACTAAACAGCCAAAACAGAAAACACCAAGCACTTGCTGCTGCCATCAACAGGACAGCTTATGAGCGACAATGAAAACTCCGCTCTCGACGTTAAGGTTTCGTCTTACGCTCATTTCATATGCAAATCCAGTCGAGAGGAAGACCGTCGTCATCGGTTTTAACGTCCAGCCCAGTTCTTTTGTTAGTTTACTTCTTTGTCAGAGTCTCTGAAGGGGAGTTTTTCTGTCTTTCCCTCTTTGTTTGGCCACGTTATTGTACCAGTTCGGGGTAAATGGGGGAAAAAATCGCCACCACCATGCTAAAGTACCAAAGACCACAACACTTCCCACATGTATCTCATATAATGGTAATATGGGCGTGCACGCCACCGACAAAGCAGAAGTTACAAAGTATGGATTCTGGGATTAGCAACACGTTAACTGCTGATGTAACCAAACCGTTGTTGTCTCCGTACCTGTATGTGTCCGGATGTGTGCCTTCAGGTGGGACGATTTCCCGTAAACTCTGTCGCATCCGTCAAAAGTGCACTGGTGTCGCTTCACTGGGGAGCGCGGGGCCCCCACGCCTCCTCCTCCCCCCCTCAGCTGCTGCTGCTGTCCGGGGACCGGGGTGGCGGAGGGGGTCATGGTAGGGGTGGTCGGGTCGGACAACGTGGTGTAACCGCTCTCCCCACCACACGAGGAGTTGCTGCTTTCCGAGTAGGCCGACATGGGGCGGAACTTACCGTGCAGGTCGGTGAGGATACCGGCCACCGCCATCATGTTCGCCCCCTCCAGCCTCAGTGTCTCCCGCACTTCCCTGTCCTCGCTCGACCCGTCGGGCTCCCCGGGGAGCAGGCCCACCATGGCCGGCTGGCTGGCGGGGGCGACCGGGGTGGGTCTGTGCAGGACAGGACCGCTGGATATCGACACCAGACACTCGGCAGCAAAATAATCAGACGAAGCAGTCAACGACATTGTTATCTGCCTCGTGTTGTTGGATTTCGAAAAGAAAAAAATAACAAGAAAAAAAATCCGCCAGGAGGGGCTAACGGTAACTTAGTCTGATTCCGACCTCGTTTTCGTCAAACTCGACGAACCAACCGTTTCCAGCCGAGCCTTGTTACCGCCATACAGTGTATCAGTAGTTTGAAAATGACTAAATAAACCAAAGAAAAGGCACAATTGAGATTAATAGTGTGCTAAAACCGTGCCAATGCCTCCAGCCCAACATGCGTGCCCCTAACCGTCTGACGGTTCATTGTGTCTGAGCCTCGGAGAAGCCGGTCAAACCTACGCCCCCTGGTCCGGACTGATGATGCGTTCAGGATCAATCGGTTAGAAATATTTTGGTACAATGTGTTTAAATTGCTATGAAGGGCACACTTTTTCGCTACAATTACTGCAATATCGATTCGATAAGTATTACATTAAACTCTATGTGCTGCAGCAAGTTACAAAATAATAATAAAAAACGAAAATTTTAAACACAAACTGAAAATATAGCGTTAAATTGTGTTCTTCAAGTGCATTTTATTTATTACATCTAAAACGCACTTATAATTGTTTTATATTTTAGCCTAATAAAGCATGCATTGGCATAATTAATGTAATAAACCACAATACTAGCATTATTGCATTACTTGAAAGTTGGGTTGAAAGCGGGTAAACGGTATTTTTCAAAGGAAGCTCTAAAATACAATTCTTTCTTGTACACAAACGCAGCGTCAACCAGCAGCACGCAGTGACTGACGTCGCAGCACGGGCGTGGACCGCGGCGGCGGGTGCATCGTGGAAAGTAGGTGGCAGGCAGCTCGGGTAATGATAGGGGAAGGAGATGGGGTTGAAAGGCGTGTTCCGTAAATTAGTTTCAGCCCAGTCGCAGGCTGAAGAACGTGGCTGAGTGGTGGGGTGCTTTTTATTTCACATTTCTGACAAATATACACTACCGTTCAAAAGTTTGGGGTCACCCAAACAATTTTGTGTTTTCCATGAAAAGTCACACTTATTCACCACCATACGTTGTGAAATGAATAGAAAATAGAGTCAAGAC
>JAVQJL010058079.1:0-11856 GCA_036024295.1 Nannoperca obscura
ACTCTATTTTCTATTCATTTCACAACGTATGGTGGTGAATAAGTGTGACTTTTCATGGAAAACACAAAATTGTTTGGGTGACCCCAAACTTTTGAACGGTAGTGTATATATATATATACACTGCAGAGAAACTCATGTGTTGTGAGTATAATACACACAACAATATACATGTGAGCACATACGCAAAGTAACTGGGTCCAGATTCATGTCTTATTTACTTTGTTATTTTAACTTTTCTTTTTAAGAGTGCACACACACACACACACAATCAGAGAAACACACAACGCAAGCAGCAGCATGCTAAAATGCTAAACCAGCAAAATGTCTGCCCCACGCCAGATGCAGCTACCCCATCACACACACACACATATACACACACACACACACACACATATACACACACATATGCACACACACTAATCATTTGGTACTTCTATACTTCTGAGGACCCTCACTGACATCATGTATGTCCTGTAACGTGAAACTGATTCTAACCTTAACTTCAAACTCAAGTCTTAACCTTCAGGTGGAACCTTGAATTTTCTAAAACTGTCCCCACTTTCCAATAAAAGTCCAGTTTCCAGAAATGTCTTCATTTCCAGACACGTCCTCACTTCCTGAAAATGTTCTCAATTTCCAATAATGTGTCATTTTTTAAAGAAAAGCCTCCACTTTCTGAAAATGTCCTCGTTTCTCAAAAGATTTTTTACACTTTCCAAAAACATCACGTTCACTTTTTGCTTTTCTTTATTGTACAATTTATTCGTTATTGTGCAACAAACTTAAGAGGCAAACCCGAAGGAGTCACACATTAAACAGCAACAAATACAGGAAGAAGTTAAAACTAAACTTATTTAAGTATAAAAATAAATGAAGATGTTTCAGACTTTCCCAAAATGTCCTCACTTTCTAAAAGTGTCCTTGACACCCAAATGTCCTCACTGTCAAGGTGATAAACTCACGTGGTCCTCACAAATACAGAAGCCCAACACACACACACACGCACACACCTTCGCCATCTTGCCTCGGTGCGCTGCCCCCTGAGGGACGCCACAATTAATGACCCTGCTGATGACCGCATCAGTGCTGGTGGGGCAGGCGGCGTCCTCTGAGGGCGTACATCATGACCAGAGGTGAGCTGTGTGTGTGTGTGTGTGTGTGTGTGTGTGTACAGGAGGCTGCATATGGAGGAGCTGAGAGAGGCACCTCTGGGTCCTGGTGATGTCCTCCACACAGAGCTGTTGGTGGCTGCACGTGTGTCGCTGGTTGCACCAGGTGACGGGTGTGTATCGACGAGCCGAGTGTCTGTTTTTGCTGAGGTGTGTGTGTGTGTGTGTGTGTGTGTGTGTGTTGGAGGCACACGCAGCATTTTAAAGCTCGGGCTTCAGCACAAAGCGAGCTGCACTAACTAACCATCAGCGCTTTAGCTGCAGCGTCCAGCTCTGAGGGGGGGCAGGGTGTGTCGCCCCCCCCCCCCCCTCCCGCCGCCTGGGCGCTCCCTGCCACCCCCCCACCCCCCCGTGGCCCCGGAGCCTGGCAGGGTGATGAAGGAGAGGCTGTCAATAAGAAAACAGGCCACGCAGGTTCAAACAAACTGCTGTTAGAGACACAAACTAACAAGCCTCGGGCGTCTTCTTCATCTCCTCTTCATCGCTCTTCTTCTTCTGTGGTCTTCAACGTCTGCTATTCAAAGGCTTCTTTCATCATGCACGTCACAGATTCCACCCTCTTCAGCACTTTGTGCGTTTGATTACACCTGTTTACGTGCTGCTGATGTTGTTTGCTCAGCCACTCTGTGTGTGTGTGTGTGTGTGTGTGTGTGTGTGTTCTCCTAAACCGACCTGCTGACACGATGTCTGTCCAGTTTAGACACCTTGCACCGAAGGCATTGCTGAACTGGAAACTCTCTCCTCTCCATTTCTTCAAAGTTTGCTCTGACATAAGTGTTCACATTTACGCTCCGGCTCGGCTCGTCCGTGAACACATCGTCTCGCTGTGTGTTTTAGCTGCAGGCTGGACTGACATCACACATCAGGGCAGCATCTGGGTTTTTGCAAACATACACAGGAGACAAGCTGCTGGGTCAAACGTGTCTCCTTTCTCGTCTTCCTTTGAGAATCATCCTGTCTTACCTCCACCCATGTTTCAGGAGTCACCACCTCCTCACTGCAAGAAGGAGCATGCTGCAAAACGTGCACGCGTCGGCATGCAACGTCCTTCTAGGTGGAAGTTAGAAGACTGTATAGTGGTGACTTGATGGGGGGCTGTAAAGGGTCCTGTGTGAGGAGGACAGGTGTAAGACCTGGCGAGTGTCCCCTGCAGTGAGTCGTGTGTCCTGTGACCTCAGACGCTGCCCATGATTAGTTTTTATGAGGCCTAATGAATGCTTATGCATTCTCTGCCCAGCTCTGATTAATATTGATGAGATTCCAGGATTGCTGACACGCACCCTTTCCAGAAAGGCTTGATTATGACCCGTGCATGTAAACACAGGAGGCGGCGTGGACAGCCGGGCGGTGCCTTTCAGCCCGAACCTCACAGCCCTGTGCAACAAAGTCACGGTCAAATCACAGAGCAGGAAACAAACAGCTGCAGCAGCAGTGAAGGAGTCGACAGACGACGCGTTGATGGACGAGGAACAACGCTGTGCAGTTAGTCATTTTCAGTCAAATGTGAAATGCTACCACCCCGCCCACAAAGACAAGCCCACAAAACACCAACAATATCTGGGAATTTATGTCATTTTGAATTGGGAATATTTCAAATTGCAGAAATACTGCTTACAGCTGCTTCTACGCGTTTTGTGAGCAGCCAATGTCGCAAAAGGATCTCGTTTACTAAACGGTGCCGATTGTCGGGTTCAGACGAACCTGCAGTCTGGTGTCTGTCCCCGTCCGGCTCAGGCAGATCTCCAGCCGGCCTGGACCACAAAACAAACACGCTTCGTTGCTCTGGTTGGTTGTAAGTGGATCCAGTTGCACCTTAACGACCGGAGAGGATCCAGATTCATTTGCACTTTGTGTTGTCAGACTAGAGTCCAACAGCATCTGAATCCAGTTCCAAATCTTATTTTAGTTCAGCTTTCGACATCTGTCAGTAACTCAAGTCATGAACAAGCAAAACCCCAAATATTCTACTGAACGCAGCGAAGCTTCTGCACCTGAACATGTTGAGTGAAAGAAAGAAACTTTACATTGAGTCTACATGAGAGAAAACGCATGAACGATCTCATCCAGGTGAGCGTTCAGCTGTCACTCACCCGCAGGTACCTGGATTTAGCCCCGCCTTCAATAATTCAAGGGAATGGAAGGTAGAAATGGACTGTCCCCATTAGAGCCACCTGTCCGTCACAGAGCTGTCACACAGCACTTCCAGAGCGTCACGTTCACGTTCTGTATCTATTAATTAGTAGCTCTGCCATTAAAACACACACACACACACACACACACACACACACGCTGAGCTCCAGGACTGGACTCAGGTGCGTCTGCGTCCATCAGCTGTTTGATTTCAGAGACCAAACCAACGGCGAGATTAAGAGAGAGAGAGAAGTAAAGGTGGAACGACAGGTGCGGAAAAGGGAGGCCTGAATAATTCAGCGAGTGGTCTGGAGAGACTTCATCTCTCTGTTGTTCACTCTCTTCATATTTTCTGCCCCTGCTGCTTTTAACTTCCCTCCTCCTCCTCTTCCTCCTCTGGCACCTGATTTTCATTAAGTACGCTGCTTTAAATCACATTTTAAACATCAGATTATTATTTAAATGCCCCAATCAGTCATTTCATTTCATTTTTAGTACAGTTTTAAAAAAAAATCTTGTTATGTTCTCGTGCTTTATCATTTAAAAAAAAAATATTAGTGGACATTAGTGTTAGTGTTGCCTTAACACTGTAGCAGAAAATAAATACAACGGTTGTTTAAAACTGCAGTTACAACACTTTACCATTAGCATCCATTAACCTTTTATCCACCGTTCATATTAGTATTAGTAAGTGGATATTTCTTGACCAACATCGTGATTCATTTTGTCATACAGAATTTGATTATTACAAAATAAAACCTTTTTTAGACAACGAGGACAGCGTTCAGGTGTGACGTCAAACGTAGACTTAATATTATATTATTAACTGTGAGAACATTATTTAAACTGTCGCTATGTTAGCTTAGCACTGCTGCTAAACTGTTAAACCTCGATTGTGTCCCAGTTTCAGTCTTCCATGTTTACAGATATACTCTGGCACAATGAACTTAAATTAAGCATTTAAGGATAAAATTCAAGCTCTTTTCAAGGTACTTTATCCAAAAACCTCCAGACTATCGAAGCCATTGATTATCTGTTAGCATAAATCACCAGATTATGTTGAAAATCAAGCATTTTTCAAGGAGGAAAATGTTTTCTAACCTTGAAAAAACTTTCAAGACTTTACTAAGAAGCCAGTTAAATTAGCTGAGAGCAGCAGAAGCACTTACAGTTACAAGTCCTGATTTATTAGCATGAATTTAAAATGATAACATTTATCTGGAATATTTGAGTTCCTATCTTCTACTTTCTGGTCTTTTTTTTCGTTCCCTCTCTGTCCTCCGCCTCGTCCTTCCTCGTCACATCTTTCTCCTGTGTGTTTAACGCCTGCTGACTGTGCATTTCCTCCTCATCAGAGCTGATACTCACTATACACACACACACACACACACACACACACACACAAGACATGGGTGTTTGGTCTCTGTGGACACTCAGCACAATAAGCATCATGGGAAATAAACTCCTAATTGGAGACAGGAAGAGAGACGCCCTGGTGACGTGCCGCTGCAGTTTACATCTCTGTTGTTTCTAAAACCAGCAAATGTAAAAGGAGTGAGTAAAAGTAGACGAGGTGACAGGAGAGTGAAAGGCTAAAGATTAATGGCATGCACACATGCTGGAGGCGTCCACTCATTACCTGCAGGAGGTGAGAGGAAGCAGGAGGGGCGTGGTTAACACGTGGTCGCACTGCTACGACGTCACCATCTGCAGTCCCGGCTAAATCAGAGGAGTGAAGTGAAAGAGCGGCTGTTCTTCTGTGCAGGGTCCACAGCTGAAGTGCAGACTGTCAGACATCAGACCTGGCAACCCGCAGCACATCCCACTCGTTTTTACATCCTCGGCTGTACTTGTGTTTAGTGTTGAGTGACCGCAGCAAACATTATACCTGAGGATGTTAGCATTTAGCTCATAGCACACTAGCATGGCTTGTTAATCTTGAAAAACGAACAGAGACAGACTTTGTCTTTCCCAATGCTAAGCTAGGCTAACCACCTCCTGGCTTCACCTCCATATTTAAAACATGTTGATAAAATGTATAATAGAATAATAGGCTTTGTTATTTTACACACTGTCTTGTGCTAAATGTGGACTTTGTGACTTCCGAGTTGGATCAGAATTACTTTTGGTGTGTTTGAGGCTGACGAGCATCAGGACGAAGCCCTCAGGCGTCTGGATCCTGGAGCTGATGGTGTGAAACGTGTTTCTAAACGCGGTAACTGTGGCGTTTTGTGGGTGTGTGAGACTCCCTGAAACAGTTATTCATTAAAAAAACACTGTGGATACAAACGCTTAGTGTTAATGTGCATGCAGCGTGTTTGTGCTTCACGCTGCCCGGCTGGAGTGAGAACTATCTCCTTGGTAACTCAGCACCTTTCCCCTCTCTCTCTCTCCAGAGCTGACCTCCCACTGAGTGCACCGACACCCCCGTCACATCCCATCCACCCCATCCTAACACACACGCACACACACACACACACAGCCGCTGCATGGTTCATGAATATTTAATCCAAACTGGTCTCATGACATGCAGTATCAGACCAGTGCAGAAACATCCCATCTGAGCCCCACGGAGGCTGATTATTAACACACCATCTCTCACACACACACACACACACTATACAAACACACAAAGAGCTTCTTTCCATTGACTTTGTATGCAGTTCCAGTGTGAAATCACTCGTGGAGTCAACAGGAAGCTCTGGTCGCGTCTCTCCACCTCCTTCAGCTGATCGCTCCTGTGGGGAGATGAAATAAAAAGATGGAGAACCGGATGACGTGTGTCTTCACATCTACTGATCTTTAAACCTTCTGATGGATGAGAGGAACTCAAACTAGAATCAGTGGAGCCTCCTGTATAATCTGGAAATGCAGATTGCTCTCATGCACACAGCGATGGCGACGAAGCCTCCATGCCAGATGTTGGCCTCCAAAGCTCAGGACACTTCAACATGTGGACGGGAGGAGCCGGGATCGAACCGCCACCTCCAGGACTAACAGACGAGCCGCGTCACCCACTGGGCGACCATTAGTGGTGCATGCAACAGAATCTGAAAGATCCCCTCCAGACACACAGAAACACTGCGCTCTGAATCATAATCTGCGTCAGACATGTTGTTTCCATGAAACACTGACGATGAGAACAGAGACGAACGTAAAAACATCCAACAGAACACACCGAGTGGTGCTTTCAGCTCAGTGGCAGGGTGTTATTTACAACAATGCACCATGGGAGTCGTAGTTGACTCCCCACAGCTTTCACTCTTTCCTGGATCTCCCCACGTGGAGGTCCGGTGGTCTGACAGGATGTGGAAGATGAATCTGTCTCATCAGGAGCAGGGTGAGCTCTTTCTCCAGGGGGGATTCCCACCCGCTCCCCTCCTGACAGGTTTGATGAATCTCCACTTCCCCTCCCCTCCGGACGCAAATCCTGAGGTTTTAAGCAAACGCACCGCTGCTCCATCCTTCTGAGGAGTCGGAGACGCACCGTGGGACATTTCACTAATGAGAGACGTGACATTTCAACCTCAACCTGACAGGCTGCAGATGTGACTCGTCCTTCTGCTCTGTGGACAAAGTCAACAGCATCTTTCTCTTAAAGACCACGTGAGGCGAGAATCCCAAACGTACGTCCTGCAAACTAAAGTGAACGTGCAGCAGCTCTTTGCATCCTGGTAGTTCTGGTGTCTGAACCGAGACCGTCTCTGACTTAGTGTGTCCCTCTACAAACACAACCTCCCGTCTCTGGTGACCCTCGCTGTTCGCCCTCATCACTGCCTCCTACAGCGTGTCTCCATGTCCACTCCACCACCTGTAATTCTCGCTGGTGTAGATCAGCAGTCGAGCATGGTGACATCCACACGCGATCAGCCTGATGAGCTGCTGGACACCCTCCCCACCCCCACCTCTCCGTCAGAAAGACCTAAGTCTTCCTCCACAGTCCTCTCACCTGCTCCTGTTCACACGGATTACATTTTCATGGCCTTTATTAAGATTTACTAAAACTAACGACAAACACAACAAACCAGAGGCACCAACACAGGATTTGCATGAAATGATGTGTTTCCATTCACACGTCAATAAAAGAAACGGAAAATAGTTCAACTGACATCAAACGTCTCCAGACGAACACAGTTTCACTTTTCTGTGTAACTGTTGGAGAACGAATGTTTGTTCGTCCAGCTGTGTTTTTTAAATGTATATTTAACAGAAGCCGGTAATCCACACACAAACACAACACTTTGCTTTACAACCAGAGCTCAGTGGTCTTCCGACAGGATCCTTGTTACAACATCGTTTATCGGACGATATATCGTCCTGCAGCAGAAGTCGTCGCTCCTTTGACGGTTCAAGCGATCGTTGACGTTTCTCTGCGTCATCAGTGTGTCCACGCAGCTCTGGGAGAACCAGACGTCCTCAGGATGGATGTGATGTGACAAACTGCTGCCGGCGTTTGTTTTCACACAGTTAACTGCCTGAGTTAGCACGAGGTTATCGATCACCACACCTGCGAGCCATAATCAAATCAAATACATAATGCAGTAAGGATGATGGGGGATCTGAAGGGAGCTGCAGATTTAGCTGGTTTGGTGAGTTTTTATTACAAAAGGGGTGAAATGTCTTGAAAAGCTCCTTTTAAAGTCAACACAGAGAAGTCCTAAAGGTGCTCAGCGTCATGGAAAGTTAGATCGTCTACATCTTCATGGCCTGCGATGCGGGCGAAAGCTCCAGAAGAAGGCAGGAAACATATTTAACTGCACACGATCTATAAAAGCTGTTAGAGCAACCTCCGGTCTACATGTTGTCACGTGCACGCTCACTGACTGTGTTCAAACTTCTCAGAGCACCACTGAAGTTGTTCTCCATCAACCCAGAGGGAGAGTACGGAGCCAACCAACATTTATCATCACTGGTTTGACCAAAGGAGGACGACAAGGTACCTGAGCGAACGTGGATGAATTCAACCAAAACAGAACAACAAGGCTGGAAACAATCGACAACCACAACAACAGCAGCAGCAGCAGCAGCAGCAGCAGCTGGCCTCAAACTGCCAACATCTCTCACCACAAAAAACACCTCCAAATGAAAAGGCACCATGTCAGACAAGTAGCTCCTCTCTTTAGTTTCTCTGTTTCCACCTCACGCCTCTCTGTCACCGAGCGACGGCTGCCATGACAGTTCCAGCACGCCGGCGGCAGCGCTGAGTCTGCACTCCTTCACCGCGAATACTTCTTCATGCTGTTTATTTCTCAGCGCAGAGCGAGTCCTCCGCCCGCTATTAAACAGGCTAAATGAGGACATGCTTTTACAAGGCGGAGGCTTTGAGTCTACCCCAGTTTAAGTTACATCGCAGAAGAAACAGGACGCTTTGTTACTCCGACAGCCTGTCACATTCTCCCTCAGATTCTTATTCTACCTTTAATTGAGGAAAACTTTCACGAGTTACACACACACACACCAAACTTCTACCAGCACATGTGGAAGTATATTATACTGGTCCTGTCCTCGCTGGAAAAACGTCAGTGTCGGCCATTTTGTTCCAGTGGTTTAAACAATGCCCACAGCTCGGATGTCTTCAGCAATCAACTGATCTGAGCTTCGTTACGAGAGGTTTCTCCCTCCTGTGAACGAGTCCTGAAACCCTGAAATGAGTTGTTAGATGCCTGGAAGAGTCATGTGACCGTGGTGTAGTGCACAAAAATCCAGTATGAAGCCTAAACACTCTTTATTCGCCCGGACGGAGCCACGTGTCAGCTGTACCTGTACAAGTAATCATTGATCTCCTGGACCAGCACAGAGGACAGGAGAGTCCTCCGTCTGTCCACAGTCCCGCCTGCAAGACAAACATGACAGAACCCAGTTAACAAGCATCACACACACACACACACACAGGCAGGTTTCAGACGTGCATCAGTCCGACAGTGTGTGTCCGCCTCGGGGTCCAGGTCCTGAGTGTGTGTGTCAGGCTCAGTGACACCTCAGTCACTTCGGCTCTGCAGCTGCACCGTCGGCACTTTACGGGTGCAGAGGGTGACAGGGTGCTGGAGATCCGGCCTCAGGACCGAAGAGAGAAACACAGATCCTGAGTCATGTGACACCACGGTGTTTCAGATCTGACGCGTGACGTTTCTACAGACACCGCTGGCTGAAGAGTGACTGATCCCAGAGTCTAGAGAGTTTTAAAACAAAACATACTGGTGTCTTTTTCCTCCTGAAATAATGTGACAAGAAGTACTAGATTTGATCAGACATGAGGACATGTTGGGGCTTTATTCTCGTGGGAAATCCAGATCTCTTGTTACAAAATAATGTAGTGAGAGACTGAACTGCATGAACCAATTAAACCAAAGCGTGACTCTCAGTCCTGGACCCAAACTAAAAGACACAAATACACATTTGTAGTAATGTTACAAAATACTGAAGCAACACTTTGCGTGGAATCTGTGGGTTTTTAAAGACACGTGTCGCTGGAGACTGAAGGAATGTGAGTCTACAGTGTCTTCTGTGTGTGTGTGTGTGTGTGTGTGTGTGTGTTTGGTGCAGGAAGTGAGTCTGTGGTGTGGCTGCAGGCCAGGCTGAGTGGAATAATTGATTGCCGATTGACCCTCCACAGCCAGCGAGGATCGTCCTCTCCACTGCATTACTGCACAGGCTCATCTGGTCAACAGCGTGTGTGTGTGTGTGTGTGTGTGTGTGATCCCTCTGCCCACAAACCGCAGCCACAAACCAAACTGCTATTATCACAACAAGAAGGCCTGTGTGACCTGTGACTGTAACAGTGAGTGAAGTTGAAAATAATGACTGGTTGATTCAGACAAAATGCTGAATCACACACACACACACACACACACACACACACACACACACGCGCGCACACACACACACACACACACACACACACACACACACGCGCAGATGAGGAAGTGAAACCTGAATGGAAGTCATAGTGGTGTTCTGAGGGATTCAGCAGGAATAAAAGCTTGACTCAGTAAATTGCCTCGTGACCACCGTCAACAGGAAATAAAATAACATGAAGGAAATTCCCTGTAAGTGAATTCCTGGCAACAAATAAGGAGCGAAAACTGCTTCTGAGCATAAAGACGATGTGAACGAAGCTCAGAAACAATCTGCAGCTCAATAAATAGAGTTCCAGCGGCCGGTTTGTTTGTGATTCTGCAAACGAGTCTGGTAACAGTGAAACTGCTGCAACACGTCACTTTCTCTTCATGGCACATTTTACCTTCGTTCAGGTGAAATGTTATCCACACCTCCTCCTCCTCCTCCTCCTCCTCCTCCTCCTCCTCAGATCAGCACATCATCCCACCGCTCTCATTTATTTGTTTGTTTGCCGCTTAGCTTTGTTTATTACTGTATTTTCAAAGCACGAGACACCGTTAGATTTGCTGTTTGGGCACATTTTCTCCTGTGATAGCATGTTTGAATTTGTCCACTCAGCATGCTGCGTGTCACAGAGAGAGAGTGTGTGTGTGTGTGTGTGTGTGTGTGACAGTGTGGAGCCGGTGGAGGCAGGGCTGGCGCTCAGGGGTCGCAGCAGCAGTACGGCGCCACCGGTGCCAAATTGCTTTCCTGGGCGCAGTCCGGCAGGGACCGGATCAGGACGGTGCTGTGCCCCCCCCCCACCAGGCCCCGGGGTCACTAACTCAATCACCAGATCAGGAGTAATAATTATTAATACCCCGTGAGTGTTAACAGCACGCCAGGTGATTTATCATAAATGTCGATTAGATTTTGCGCAGGGCAAGTTTTGAACGCCCCCCCCCCTCACCTCACCTGGAGCCCCTCCTCTGTTTGAGAGCTGGCGAGTTTCTGTTAAAGTAAAGGACTTCTTTGCTGTTCCTCTCACCTGCCGGGTGCTGAATGACAAGATAAGAAGGAGTTTGGACTTGTGTTGATAAAAGCTGAGACGAGCCACAACATCCAGGGCCGGATCAGCCTGCTGGGGGGCCCCCGGGGGCCGGAGCCTGCTGGGGGGGTGAGGAGGGGATGTGGATGACGGCAGTGAGGACGTAAACTAACTGTCTTATTATTTACAGTCTCCTAACTGTTGGTTTCCTTTTCATTACTTAGAACCAGAACCAGCTGAGACTAAAGGGGCTCAGTGGACCTGAGGTTTCTGGGGGTCCTGAGGGACCAGGTCCAGGAGCAGTTACCTGCTTTGAGCGGTTGGTGATGCAGCTTCGACAACAACAACAACAACAACAACAACAGGTGAAGGAGGCGGGCGCTGAGGTTGTTATCAGTCTGATTAAAAGGGAAGTGAATCTATCAGTTTGTCTGGACTGTGTGTGTGTGTGTGTGTGTGTGTGTGTGTGTGTGTGTACTGTAGGTAAACTGAGCCGAAGAGACGCTGACTGTGTTGAATCTCAGCAGCAGCTCCAGACGCCAGAGACACACTGCACCTCTCTCTCTCTCTCTCTCTCTGTACATCACCCCCCCCCTCTCTCTCTCTGTACATCACCCCCCCCCTCTCTCTCTCTGTACATTACCTCTCTCTCTCTCTCTCTGTACATTACCTCTCTCTCTCTCTCTCTCTCTG
>JAVQJL010058090.1:0-13777 GCA_036024295.1 Nannoperca obscura
CCCCCCCCCCCCCCCCCCCCCCCCCCCCCCCCCCCCCCCCGCCCCCGCCCCCCGCCCCCCCCGCCCCCCCCCCCCCCAGCTACGAGCAGGCACAGAGATAAGAGCAGGGAACATATGAGGACAGGGACCAGTGGGTCTGATAGGCCAAAGATGAAGAGCAGCACTCAGTAGTTAAGAGCAGAGAATATGAGCTCAGCCTCCACTCAATAGCTTCAAACTGATAAAAGTGGAGGGTCTTTGGAGTTAAACAGATAGATAAGCATGAGAAAGGAGGACATGGGCGGATGAAGGGGGTGATCCACTATCCCCGGGGACCCGACCTGTCCCCCCTCCCTCCCCTATCTCTTTCCTCACTTCTACACACGTGGTGATATTTCACAAGATGCCACGGGGCTCAAATTGAAAATCCCTTGATGAATCAATATTTACTGCAGCAGCTAAATGAATAGTAATAAGTCACCAGAGGCCGAGTCCAGCAACAGTCCAGCCCCCCCCGCCGCACCAAATCTGGATTACACAAATGACCCCCCCCACCAACAACACATATACGCATAACACAAATGCACAAAACATTTAACTATGAAGAGATACACAAACATACCCACCACATGGCAGCTTAAAGAGCAAGCACTAATTTGGATTTGTTTAATCAGGATATGATTATTTAAATCGAAACACATCAATGCTGCTGTTAGTGTTGACTGTTCTTACCAAATGTATAGAAATCGGCATTTGATGAACACGTCATTTACTGTTTTATACCAGCCCTGACTCAACGCATCAGGACATGAGTCCACCGATTGGGACCTGTCTACGTCATGAAATGTGTGTGTTCTCTTCCAGTGCTAGCTCTGTACTGGGCTGGCAACACAAGTTTCAGGGGTGGAGATCTCTTTGAACACAAACTGGCTGCACAGCACACCAGCTGTAAAGTCAATGAACTGACCCTGTAAAAGAGGTCAATTAACGAAGGATTTCCAATGATTAAAACATTTAATTTAAATTTAAACTGATAAAAATAAAGTTTGAAGTTTGGGTCCAGCTCCTCAAATATGGAGGTATGTCATTATAAATGTAATATCTTGGGGTGAAGGATGTTGCTACAAACATTTTCACACACTTTTCTGACATTTTATAGACAACTGATTGATGAAACAATGAAAAACAATCATCTGCTGATTTATTGATAATGAAATGACTTATTTGTTGCAGCCACACCTACATACCTAGAATAGACAGAGGTGCACTTTCAACCCTGTGTGTGTGTGTGAGTGACACAGTGTAGTCATGCCACAGTCCGTTTCTAGGAAGAGCATCCTGTTAATTCTCTGCACATTAGCAGATCATCACAACCGACCACAACAACCTGTTCACAGCGTTCAGTTTGTAAAACACAGTTCAACAGCACATTAATAATTATAGTTAATCATTCTCATTGTGTCTTTTTCATAGTGACAAATCCATGAATAAGGCATTTAATTAATGTCCGTCACCCAAAGATGACCTCCTCATAAACATTCATTAACTCACCACCACAACCACTCACAACATGTGTGTGTGTGTGTGTGTGTGTGTGTGTGTGTATGTGTGTGTATGTGTGTGTATGTGTATATATATATATATATATATATATATATATATATTTACAGACGGGCGCTGAAATGATTTGTCGATTAATTGATGTTTGATCACAGAAAAACAATTATGACAACCAACTAATCATTTCAGTCATTTACAAAACAAACAGCCTGGATATTCTCTGGTTCCAGCTTCTCCAACGTGTGTGTTTGTGCTTTTCTCAGTTTTACATCTTTGTAAAGTTAATTTATTGGAAATGTGCGACTATTTGTCGGACAAAACAAACAGTTTGAAGGTGTCACTTTGGGCTTTTGGAAAGTGTGATTAGAGTAAAATACTTTATTCACTGTGTAATCAAGACTTACTGGTGGATTAAACCTCAGGTGAGAATAAGAGAATGAAAGAAATGAAGGAGGGAAACAGAAGGGATGGGAGGTGTCTGTCCCGAGCGAGATGCTTTCCCTGCTGGTGTGGATTAATGTGAGGAGCACAGTGGTGTAAATGGTTTATTCTCTGGGTAATCTACTGCGTAAAAATGAGCACCATAAATTCACGACCTCTTCCACTCGTGCTGCACATGACGGTGACATAAAAGACAGGGCGCCACTCTGCGCTGGAGGATATTAGCCACTGAGACACATTAAACCCAGTCCTGCAGGAGGTGCGAGTGTGTATTTGTCTGTGTTATTGTGGATTACCTGGCAGACTGGATCCTCTTGGCTCGCCAAGAGAGGGCGGGGTTGTAGTGCAGTGTGTGTATGGTGCTGGTGCCGGTGCCCGGGCGTGTCACCATCTTGTAGCGGGACCTGAACACCCGCTGAGAGGCGGGGCTACGGTGGGAGGAGGAGGAGGCGGGACCTGAGGACAGAAAAGCTGACAGATCAGTATGAAAACCTGCAAATGAAAATCTGATCACACAGAAACAGAAGCAATAGTTAAACATCCAGCCAGTACGTGAACACACACACACACACACACACACACACACACACACACACACACAGAGACACACACAGGTTTGTCTGAGGACTCTGGCAGGTGTGCTCTTTAATAAGCCTCACATATAAAAATAAGAGGGAATAACAAAGGCAGAATTCTTATGAGCCTAATAAATCATATCCTCTGTCTCTTTCCTCGCTGCCTTCATCCCTCCTGCCTGCTCTCCCTCCCTCCTTCTCACTTTAAGTCTCATTCGTTATATCATTTTACAGATCCATCAGAGAAGAGGCACAAGAGTAGAGAAGAGAACGCAATAGCAAGAGAAAAAAAAAGTGTTTTTATTTATTTATTTATTTGGCTGTGTATCCATCATGTTGTTTTATGATGGCCTATGCTGGCTGACGTACTCGCACAAAGAATAGGATTTGCATTGTGGGTCGATCACTTCAATTTACTGAGATCAAAGACTACATGGGCCAGGAGCCTCAGTGCTGATGCAGGAACAGAGGAGAAACAGTGAACCCGCTCTGATCCTGAGAACCTGCATTGGTTGGGTCTGGAGATGTTTTAATATAAAAATCCCTCTTTTCTTAAACACGTTATGACTCCACCCTTCATATAAAACTGCACCTGACCGTTAGCTAGCAGAGCAGTGACGTAGTAGGAGGTTTGGATGTCACTTGGCAAAACTTTTCTCCATCCATTTACTTCCACATTCTGGTGTATGCGCCTCCTGATCTAACAACGTGGGTGAGGGTGGTGTGGGTGGAGGCCAGCAGTCATCTGAAGCTCTATTTTGCTGAGATGAGTCCAACATGGGAATAACTAGGAGCAGTCTGATGATCAGCAGGTTGTAAACAAGCCAGCAGCTCATCCAGATGTCCTAAACATGTTCATTTGCAGGTAAAACAAAGTTAGAAATGCGAGTAAGAGTTCCTCAAACTGCACGATGACGGAGGTCGAAGATGAAGCAGGAGGTCTGTAAACTGTGACAGATGTTTTCAAGAGACCTTTGTGTTTCTCTTCCAAACAAAGTCGAGAGGAAGTTCAATCCCACTCAGTTTAGCCGACTGAGGACATTCACACTTTTCAGTTCTCGACCTCCGCGAGCACTATTGCTACACGGATCAGGGCGCCGCAATGCCCGTAAAATTATGAAATCACAATGGCGTCTAATGGCCGAAGACTCCTAACGTACCCACATCTATCACAAGCTGCATGTTACTTGATGAAGGTAAAAATGATCTACTGCTGCAGCAACGAGAAGCAAGATTTAATGCAACATGAATCAGTTGCTCACCGTATTCATTTAAATTATTCCACCCAAAAAAAATCCCCTCTTGCATCTCATTATCTGCGCTTCCTCTTCCCGTTCTACCAATCATTCAGCGTGGTGGTCAGTGACAGCAATCTGTCTTCCTAATGAGTGAAAAAGACAGAGTGAAGAGAGGTGTGAAAGAGGGATAACAAATTAGTTTATACACTCTGTGAGGAGCTCATTTCCTATCACCTCTTTCACAAGTCTTTAATTGCCAATTGTCAGGATTGTTGCCGTTTTAATTAGCGTCCAATAACAAACCGTGACCGTCAGGGCCACGGTGACAAACAGTGAAATGACTCGATTTCCACTTCTACACATTCCAGCTTCTTTCTCCTCACCACGTCCTCGTCTTGTATTATCCTTCACTTATCATTTATTAATGGAATAATGAATGACGTAGTAGAAGAGCTGAAGCCAGTCAGCAGACGAGCGAAAACTCAAGTCTTCAGTGTGTCCAGCTCTGATTTAACTGAGGCTACAGCCGCATCCACGCTGACCTCTTATGGAGCCGCCATTGTTGTTTATGAGCAGTCACAGTCGACTGTAGCTGCCAGCAGCTCCTCACAGGACGCTGATTGGTCCAAACCACAGCGGGTCCGGACCACAGCGGGTCCAAACCACAGCGGGTCTGCCACAAGCCTGGCAAGATGGATTCTCGCGTGATCAAGTGTGATCTCGTCATCTCTAGCTGCCTCGCAAGGTAAGGTTTTAAATGTAAACATGGCTAAACTGCTAGCTTCCTTACAGCCTGTCTGATCATCTTACTGGTGGTCATTATGCAGTTTGACTTCCTTTTAGAGCCGTTACCATGTTCCCAGAACTACTTTAGTAATATAAAGCATTATTAATACTGTGATACTGACGTCTACCATATCACTAGCTGTGTGTGTTGGGTTATGAAAGAGAGACCGAGGGAGAGACAGCGCTAGAGAGAGAGCAGGAGAGTATATGGGTGGGGGTGGGAGGGGTTTGTACGGGATTAGTTGCCTGGCTTGTAGTCACTTTTTCTCCCACAATCCATCCGTATTGCAGTCAGAGCTATTTGGGCGTCCTGGCAGATGACAAATAGGGCTTGTCAAAGGGGCTGCCATGCCCTGCCATGCCCTGCCCCACCCCACACACACACACATCCTCCCCCCTCAGCATCCCTGACCTGCACCTCAATCTGCCTCTAAACCCTCCTTCCAGCATCACGACACTCGCCGTGTCCATGACGCTGTCACACAGCTGTTCCACCTTGGCTGCTGTTTAATGACATCTATAGTGAGCTGTACTGCTGGTGTGTATCCCTCAGTGTGTGTGTGTGTGTGTGTGTGTGTGTGTCAGAAGCGATGGATGGATGGTGTTGCTCTGATTGTAAACCACTGCAGGTTGTGTTGGTTGAGTGGCTCTGGGAGCAGTGGGGTCTCAATCTTCCACTCTGGGGCCTTGACCAATGAGCATGTGAACGAACGAACACACACACACACACACACACACACACACACACACGGGGTCTCAATCTTCCCTTAATAGACCTTTGACAGTGGCCTGCCTTGCAATGTGTGTGTGGGGGGGGGAGAGCGAGCAAAGTGGCGCCCTGTGCTGTGAAGACAGAGTTTGCAGACGCCGTCCATCCATCTCCCGCTGACTCGCCGCTGTGAATCTGCAGATCATCTACTCTGGTAGCACCGCACACACCGCTCCCCCTGCTCGCAGCCTGCCTTCCAGCCACAGAGCCACATTAAAGGGTTGCTTCAACACGTTTTCTCACTCTGGTGGAATCGAACCACACGGACGGGCTTGGCTTTACTGGCTCGGGTTTTTAGATGCACTGCTCCGATCTGCCGGATCAGTGTCAGCACCTGATCAGCCGCTTGTCCGATCTGCATCAAACTGTTTCTTATGATGCTTTTCATAATTGATAAATCAGCCACTTGTTTTCTGTGACATCTTCAAACTGCTTGTTTTGTTTGACCAACGATCGAAATCTCAAAGATATTCACAGGAAACAAGCAAATATTTACATCTGAGAACGTGCAACCGGTGAACTGTGGCATTATTTCTTTGTGTTTCTTAAATTCATTGATTACTTTCTGTTAATCTTTCAATCAATCTACTAATTGTGTCGGCTCAAGTTTCATCGTTCCTGTGTTGCATTAACAGTTTATTTGTCAACGTCAGTCTACGACAACGACACAGCTGGTTCCATGCAGTGAGGACTCTACAGATATTGATAAAAGGAAAGCACTGGTAGCTGATCGGTATCTGCAGATTTCATAAGAGGAAAAGCTGAACTGGTGCATCCACTCCCGACACTGAAAGGCTCCATTTCAAAATGTGTCCTTGTCACAGATCTCAGTGCAAACAGACATCATCAGAACTACATTCAACGGTGGAAACTGAACACGAGCGTCTTGTTTGCATTTGGGGATCATTTTGATTTGTAAAACGTTAGTTGCTTTAGAGAAGTCCCACGAGGCAAGAAACACGGATAATAAGACTTTATTTGAGAATTTTAAAAAGGCAAACATTAAAATCTGATCTGTAAACATCCATCACAGTTTGACCGACTGTTGTGTCTGGAGTTGAGTGCACGGTTTCTTTCTTACTGACATTTCTGGTATACTGAATGTTGGTTGAGATGATCTGGATAAACTGCAACCTGTCTGCTTGTGTTTCTGACCCTTTGCTCTTCTCTCTTTTTAGCAATATCGCCTTTTTCCCAGATCTCAGTGATTACTATGTACAATACAATGTACAATGTAATCAGAACGGTTAAAATGCGTTGTAATGAACTGTAATGATCTTTTAAATGTCATTTTTCCAAACTAAATTTAATTCACCCCCATTGTGAAAAGGTGGAGGCAGACACCGTCAGTGAACCAAATCTTCAAAAGGTTTTTATTTCCTGGTTCATCCTTCCTGTGATCTAACAGGTCTGATCCTCCTCTGTTACTCCAACTGAGGAATCCACTCAAAACTCGTGACAAATCGCTCATGTAGATGCTGCTTCCTCAACATAAAGTCATGCAGAAGTCAAACCTAAGTTGACTGTCTGCTACTTCCATGCTCTCTATCCTCAGCCCTCTGACTGGGGCTACTGACAGGCCACTGCACCGCACCTCCCATCCTCCATCCTCTTAGGGATCCCCCCCAGTGATCCCCCCTCCATACCTGACGGCTAATTCCAGGCAACAGCGGTCCCCGTCTGCCCCCTTCCTGGGACGACCTGATGGATAATTAATCTTATTATTGACAGTGCCTGTCCCCCTGCCATCCCATGTTCCCGTCCCCTGGGGCTCATCTGGGACTCCCACTGCTCCGGCGCTCTTACAGAAGGCAGCGGCGCCATGCTAACATCAGACTTAACAAGGGAGTTACCACAGTGTAATAACCCGCTGTAAGCCGGCGTGGTTATGATAGCAGGATCTTGGCGTGTTTGAAAACCAGTGATACTTTTTGACAGACTACCCGGAGGTGTCAACAGAGTTTGAAGCCCCACCCTGCCAACAGAGGACTGCGTTCCACAGTCTTAAAAATACTGCGTCCTGTAACTCATCTGAGTAGATCATGTGCTGCTAGATTACGAGCAGAATGTGGGCTTTGCAGGCGATGCTGCATGTCATCATGTCGGAGGAAAATTAAGGAGGACAGAGGGGATCATAAAATGTCCGTACACTTCCATGTTCCACTCCTCAATGCCATCTCAAAGCGGACCTTGTTTTCCCAAAATGATAGACCAGGTCATTGGGTTCTCTGCTGCAGGATGTGGACCAATTTCTGACCTCGAGTGCTTTGATATAAATACAACTAATTCATATGTGTACAACTGAACACTGCAACAGGAAATAATGGCATTTCTCAACATTTATATCAGCCGATTTTAGCTTATTAGAAGTCTGTGTTCATCAAAGTGTGCAGCACAAAAAAGTCAAAGATTTGCATGATGTAGTTAAGAAACAGTTTGTCCACCATAGAGCACGGACACTTATTGATTTTTTATGTAACAACAGTTATCAGATATTTCAAACTCAAACACTGATGTTGATATTGGCCTCAGAAAGACATTGTATTGTTGAAAATCTGCTTTGTGATCACTGTGAGTAGACTACGACTGTGATGTGCTGATAACTTTAATTCACGTCTCTTTTCGTGCCTCAATCAATCAGTCAAACAACCTCAGACCCATTTAAAATGTGACGATGTGAAATGTCCTATACCATGCATGGTGTCTCCACAACAAGTGGCCAATCAAGCTGCATTCACTGCCCTTTTCACCACTGAAGTGCACAGGAACTCCAAAAGTATCTGACGGACACACATTTGATTTAGTACGATTGATTTCTTTGAACCCTTTAAGTAATTCTCCACACGACCATGATTCATTCCTACAGACTAAAAACAGAACCGTCTTCACAGAACCGGTGTTGCTGCAAGTGCGATGACAGAATTGCTCTTCAGTTCTGTACCAAATTAACACCAGACACCAGAGAATACACGGTTTTATATTTAAGGAAGTATTTCTGTATGATGAACTCCGGGGCTCCATTAGTGTGTATGTGGATGAAGAGTTGAGTCGACAGGTTGATGGCCGTCACAGGAGGCCTCTGGTGCGTGCCATCAGCTGTCATGATGTCACCGCAGAGAGGCGGGTTCAGGGGGGGAAGAGTGTGTTTTGGGAGGGAGGGTGGTGGTAATAGTGATGATGGGGGGGAGGGGTGGGGCCTCGTCCATCATCGCAGTGGAGCCATCAGCTGTAACATATACCAGATGACCCGGGGAACCTCGGGTTAACACAGGGAGGGGGAATTCTTCCACCCAGCCGCACACAGGCTAATGCATGCTGGTAGGTTGCTGCCATGTCTTTACTCTATAGTCAGTCATTATATTAAACTGCACTATTAAAACTGCAAAGATCATTTAAACAAAGACATGTAAATAGTTCGAAAACACATTAAAACAAAAAAAAACTATATACCAGTAATTAGAAATAACAAGATACTAGAAAACAAAAATGTGTTTTTAGAAATCTGAGTTGGATTGGAGCTGGTGTGCAGAAGGAATATGTTATCGAAAATCTTAACACCAGTGCCAATGTGACAACGGAGTTTTGGAAATAGTTACTACACCTAACCCCAAACTCATATTTGAACATTTCTATTTGCGTACGTGTTAAACAAATGATATACGACATGTTGATTTGTGAGCTTGTTATTAGCTGCTTCCCTCTGCTTCCAGTCTTCATGCTAAGCTAATTAGCTCCTGGCTTTAGCTTCATACGCAACTCAGGAACACGAGGGGGTTTATAAAGGTCTGTATTTTAGCTTAGGGCCACACATAACCACGCCTGAACAATGATGACACGAGCCAATTCTCTTGACCGTCCTGCATAATCAGCATCTTTAATCAAAAGGTAAAACAATGTCTATACTTTAGGAGCACAATCAATGTCTAAGTATTTTTCCAATTGTTGAATGAATTGCAAGGAGACTTGACAACATCCTTGATGAATAATTAAATGATAATAGCCCTTATGTGTGCTTTTCCAGAGTGGCCATACGCTCCCGCAGCCATAAAGCACATCAATAACGTAAATAAGACATGATGAAAACACGCATTTCCTGTGAACTCAACCTTGACCCTGACCCCGGCCCCGAGAGCTGACAAAACCTTTAGCGGTGATCAGGACTCCGTCAGGTCGTGATGCGCCACAAACATCTCACGTGTGTCCCACAGCGTGTGTGTCACACCCAGAGTGTTGTGGTGGGTCAAAGGGATGACTGAGGCTGTCAATCAGCAGATCCCATTAGACACATCAAGAGCAAGAGCCCGGGGCTTTGTCCACTTAAGGACGGCCATTATTACACACGTTATACGTGCATCTGTTTGTGAGTACAGAGAGTGTAGGTGTGTATGTGAGAGTGAAAAGCTTTGGAGGTGTCTCATAAAACTTTCTCCAAGTGTGACTGGGGCACTTGAAGGTTAAGTGAGTACATCCCTAAAGGGCAACACGAGACACCACAAGGGACGTGACCCTCCACCCTGAACAATACATGTCAAGACCCCAAACAAGTAAGTAAACAATACTGGATAAAATATCATATCAGCCTTAAAAATCCGGTTTGCGTTGAGCTCTAGTTTGTGTTCTGATCCCACCTGCCGTCCGACTTGTACCCCTCTGAACTGTGTCATTAGTGGTGTTGTAACACCCAGAAATAGCTGGTGCCTTGGATGTCTTGGCTGACAACATTCTTGCACTGGAATAAAGTAATATTGAGGAAATAATAGCTGGTGTGTGGCGCTACAGTATGTTGGCTGACTTTGTTTCATCATACTGAGTGATGGGTTGAAGACACATGCGGGGCACTGAACTACTGTATGTCAGTCACCACACACACGCATGGGGAGCGGAGGCGGCTCAGTGGTGTAGATTTAAACCAGGACCAGGTTCTGGTTGCAGATGCCAGCGTGGTGCACATCCATCATGCTGCTGATTCTTGTGGGCCAGTGAGTGATGGACCCCAGTCAGCCGGTCAGACGCCGGCCCTCAACTACTGTTTCAGCCGCGGAGTGAGAGGCAAGGAAGGGATGTACAAGCCCGCCGGGAGACACACAAGCATCACAAATGTGTCCGAGTGTGAAGAGACGCGGGGCTGAGTACATGTCGAGGGGGGGGGGGGGTGGGGGGCACATCTTTCAGGGGATAAAGGTCAGGCTTAGATACGGCTGCACTGCTTCAAGGTCAGGGAGGGAAAACACTGCCCGGCCTTCGACGCCATGAAAATAAACTGTCAACTATGTTGACAATCAATTAATCACTTTTTTAAGCAACAACACTAAAGCTGCTTCCAGTTTCTCCTCCCTCACTTCTTGCATATTAGATGTGTGTGTGGTCACATGACTCACTGAGGCGCTCCCATCAGATGCTTTTTATTGGTCCCTACAGCCTTTAAGAACATTCTAAAAAACGTATGTTCACGGCTTCTTTTGAGGGGAATAATCTACCTGTACATAGTTAATCGGCCATTTGGTTTATTTATGAATGCTTTGTTTTCTTATCTAAATCCAAACTCAGTGTTGTCTCCTTATTGCTTGTGGCTCTCCTGTGATTGTAGCCGTTTGTTAGATTTTGTGCTGCCTGCTGATTGTTCTGTTCTTATTGGCCGTGTTGTGCTACTGTTGTGTATATTGTGTTTTTATGGGACGGCCTTGAAAGTGAGAAAGTAACAGCCTTCTATCTCAGAGTGCTGTACGTATAAAGACAGCATTAGGATAAGAAAGTTGCCTCCTTGAGTAAATGTAAAGGTTTGCGTGTCCAATAACATATAGAGTATAGATTTACAGATGACCCGTGGCAGTGACACTGATATTTGACCTTTGAGTCTCGGTGTAATTAAGAGGGGCTGCTGGAATAACTACAGAACTTGTGCCTGAAGGCTCACTCTGGCCCCGAGCCATGGCCGGCTCAGTAACACGGGGGCCTGGTTCTTGACATGGCACTGCATTTACTGGGGGAGGGGGGGGGGTGACGCTTCATGGGCTAAAGGTCAAGAGGGAGAATGGGGGACGATGGCGTGATGAGGGACGGTCAAGTCTCTTGTCGGCTTAGGTGCTAATTTGGTGAGGGCAAGGGGCCTCCACCCTTTCTGATCCTTTAAAGACCAGCAGGTGCTCTGAAGAAGACGGGCGCCAAATAAACAAACTGCCCCCCTCCACTACTTTCCTCTTCTTCATCACTACTCTCCAGTAACTGGTCTCTTTCTGCTCACACCCAACCATCCTTTCTTCTGTAATAACTCCAGAGTTGTTCCTCCACACATCTACATGTGTGTCCTTAGCTCTATCTGCCCTTCTCTTGTGCAGCATCCTCACCCACCCACAGCCCCCTCAATCCGTGGTGGGATTCTGGGTGCAGCTGCCAGGTCCTAATTGGTCCCTCTGGGCCGGGAAGGAGCTGGCAGCAGCTCGCTAAAATGCTGATCACAACCAGGAGGAGCGGGCATCTGCTCGGAGCGGACACCGCTGCTGAACCGCTGGCAGAGTCCGCGCACAAACAAATACACAGAGGCATAAGTACCGAGAAAGGTCCTTCAAAGTCACAGCAACCTCAGTTCAATAACGTTTCGATTATACAGTCAAGTCTTCCACTATAAAGTCACGTTGTATTATCATGTCAGTTCCAGGTAGAGTACAGATTATTGCTTGGTAATATCATATCATTGGCCAGGAGGTACAAACTTTTGTTACGCATGCCGTTTGCCACCCGTACTAAACGAACTGTACCGAGAGAAGCAATGGTCACGGTATCGTAGCCAGAATGGAAGAGTTTTGGGAACAAATAAACTGGGAAACAGTGCCGTGTCCTGACGTCAACATGTGTCAAAACCTAGATACAGGTGGTCTGAAGGAGTTGTACGCCGCTGAGTGTGTACCGAACTACAACATTCAGAAACTCTACTGATGAGCTTTTAAACTAGGGGTGTTGGAAAAAATACTTTGCCCTCTGACGGACAGATGTCTGCGTCACAGTTCATGTTTTTGAGCCTTTGTTGGCTTTAATAACTTCATGATTAGCATCGCATGACGTATATTCATATTTCATGGATACCCCCTCACCCAGAGATCCGACCAACTCACACTGCACTACTTCACAAAACTCCCAACCAATGCAAAAACGAGACAAAAATAACTCGATCCAGAGTCGGCTTCATTTGAAAAGCCCTGCGTCTGTTTGAGTTTTCTCTAATACAACTACACATTGCATTTCAGCAGAGTAAGAGTCTGAAATCCGTTCACCCCTCTTTTATTTATTCAACTGAGAATCAGGTTTGGAATCGAGAATCAATTCTGAATAGAATCATGACACCAAGAATCAGATGTGACTCTGATCGCAGGATTTAAAACAGGAAGCTGAAACAATACATTTAAAGAAAAAGACAAGGTAGTTTCTGTTTATCACTCAGAGGCGGCGCGTTAGTTACACAATCCCCATCTTTGTGGTAATTCCACACATCAACAACGCTGTGAATGTACAAACTCATTAAAGCGAGAACGCACTGAAAGACAAGCCTCAGTGTGAGATAAGTGAGGAAATAGCAGTATGGCAATCCTCTCAAAAATAGACCGGGGGTCGTGAACCTCAAGTACACCAGCTAAACTGTAAGAGAGCGGACATGCTATAAAGTATCACATGCACAGATGCATACATGCAGGCGTAGAACGGGCTGCTGTAAACAGGAGGTGTTAGCAGGAGGCACAGATCTAATGTTTCTGTGCAAGAACTGGAGACAGAAACAGGGTGGAAGTATGTGACCTGACCTTTCACTTTAATCATAGTAATCCAAGTCACGGAGTATAAACCCGGCATAAAAACTCGAGACTTGACAGCATCAGCATCACTTACGGCACGTTGTAGAATATGTGCTTACCTGGACATCTCCAGTGGTTCCACCCTCTTCTTAAAAACATGACTTTCTTCATTAAACTGCAACAAATCTAATTTTTTCTCACTCCCTGGTTTGATTCATGCATTTAGATGTCTTTTTCTATGTATATTTGTAGATCTCCTCATCAAACATGATAATTTAATATATATAATATATCCTCTTTTTCAATCTTCTGTATTTACATTACATTTACAGGCTTATATTATTAATGGTGGCTATTTGGCAATTACTGTCATCAAGCAAGACGGTCAATGATATCAGTGTGCGTTTCCACAGAGACAGAGTGAAGTATTTAACAGCTAAGCCCCCCAAAGACAGGACACACACACACACACACAGAGAGAAGCCCCCTGGACAGGAGACAAATTAACCACTTCCCACAAAGCAATTCACAAGGGAGCCGGGGACAGTAAACGGCAAATGATCAATATCGCTTTCTTCAGGAGCGCCCACACAATATTAGCCCCACACGTAGATACATTTAACACACAAACACACACACACACACACA
>JAVQJL010058104.1:0-13596 GCA_036024295.1 Nannoperca obscura
TGTGACATCCAGAAACAAACTGACATATTGGAAGACGAGAAAACACATATAAAAGATGAACAAGAAAAGTTTGAAATGACACAGATAGAGCTAGAGAAGAAAAAACAACATGCAGACAAAATGTTTGATGAAATTAAGAGAGAACAAATCAACATTAAAGATCTAACTCTTCAGGTTCAGACAGAAAGAGACAAACTTGTAAAGGACATAAACATGATTACCCTAAAAGAAAAAGATCAGAAACTCAGGGAAGATGACATCCACAGACAAAAACAAGACATTCAAACCAGTAAGGACAGTGTATCAGCAGAACGAGAGGAACTGCAACTTTTGAAGAACAATCTCAACAGGAAGAAAGAAGAACTTGAGAAACTGAATGCAGAACTGAAGGAACAGAAAGAAAATCTGGATAGAATGAATGAGATGATGAACAAGGAGAAACTGGACTTTGAACTGATGAGATGTGAAATCCAGAAACAAACTGACATGGAAACCAGTAAGAACAATGTACTGGCAGAACGAGAAAAATGTGACGTTTTGTGGAAGGATCTCAACAAGAAGAAAGAAGAAGTTGAAGCAACAATAAACAGCATCAGTGCAAAGAGAAAACAACTCAGTCAAATGAAGATAAGTATTGAGAGGGAGAAAGAAATGCTTTTACATGAAAAGGAGAGAATGGAAGGAGAAAGGTTTGAGCTGAAAATGAGAGAAGATCAACTTTTAAATAAGCTTACTAGTGTCATGAACTCCATGGGAAGTCTTAGAGCCAAACTCAATCAACATAAATATACACATGACCACTTTAGAAATAATATGGACAGATTAGATCAGAAAAATAGAGACATACACCAAATTAACTCAATATTAAAACATAAGTACGATGAACTTGATAAAATGAAAAATAAGATTACTGATTATTATGACCTGATGCAAAGAGAGAAGAAACATGTGGTGACAATGAAGTTTGACAAGACAGTACAAACTGAGGATGTAGCAAAACCATGGCTACAGGAGCAAGATGTCGAGATACAGGGTTTGAACAAACTTAAAAAGTTTGAACGTGAGAATGCGGATGTTCTGCGCACAGATGTTACAACCCAGACTAAAGAATTTGAAAGTCAGTGGAAGTTAGAAGAAGATAAACATGATCTTGGTAGAAAAGGCAAACACTTGACAAGTGAGAGGGAAGGCCTGTTGATGGTATCCGAGGGTGAACATGTGGAAAATGAGCAGAAACAGAAGCTTGCAACACTGTCTGAATTTGCAACAGAGCAAAATTATTTTACAGATGAGAAAAAGTCAAAAAATGATTTTTTGAGAAACATGTGGAAGGACACAAAAATGGAACGTAAGGAGATTGATCAGATGAAGCGCAAAGGTAATGAAATAAAAAACAACCTGGAGAAAAGGCTAAAGATCATCAATCAGTTTGTTAAGAGAACATGGTTACAGAAAGAAAAGGAACCATTGGAGAAGACAAACCTGGAACAAGGACTAAGTAAGGACACAACATCCCAAAGTGACTGTGAAAGAGACCACAAAACGCTTGATGAAAATTACACAGAGCTCCAACAACTTAAGGTTCAGATGCTCAGTGAGATTGAGAAACTCCACTTAAAAGAAAACATGTCTAGGACTGTGACAACTAGTGATAAAGCTAATCAAACATTTAAGGTGGATCAAACCCCAGGGGATGCAACAGTGCAGGTAAGAGAACAAGCTTCTACCAAAATATATCAAGAGCAGATGAAGGTAGAAGAAACTGAAGAAGCTATAGAGAGCACCAGTGGACTCCTCTGTCAGCTCCGGCATTACTGCTATCGCTGCTGCTGCACATGCTGTGCCTGCTGTAAACAAGTATGCCCAGACGAGAAATGAAAGACTGGACTGTTTCTGGAATAAATTTAAATTACAATATTTCTACTTAAACAAGTATTTCCTACTGTACTTTATTTGCTAATTTACTTAACCTCTTATAATACAAAGAAAACACAGACACATTGTGAAATAAGTTGTTATTTTAGTTCATCAGGTAAACGTCACAGTGTCTGGAAACTGTTGCATAAAAAATACAAGATTACCAGCCTGATGTTCAATTCAATTCAATTCAATTTTATTTATATAGCGCCATGTCATAAAAAAGTTATCTCAGGGCACTTTTTGTGTTAAGTTTTCTAATTTGTAAGAATTGCTTAAGTGAAATGAAACTGTTTTTAAACCATTGTGAGTACTAACAAAAAGTAATCAGATCAGAGTGCAAAATGTGTGAGGCTTGTGTGTTTTGAAAAATGTTTTTTTTGGCTATCGCACCATATTTTGCACATGTAAAACTATTTCTTCATTAGAAAAATAACATTTAATAGTATACTGAATTTTATATACCATTTTAAGAGTGAATGCTTAATTTTCAGTTTGCAATTTCTTAGTAAACTTTGTATTAAATTATAAGTTATAATTATTTCAGAACTGACCTTGTCAAGTTGAGTTCTTTTTTATGTTTTGTTTTTCTTGCACTCCTTTTAAATAACTGTTTTGTTTGCTTTGTTCTGTTACAGTTATTTAAGAAAAGAAAAAAATATATAATATTAAAAATAAAAGTAAATAAAAAACTAATAAGAAAACATACATTTGTTTCAGCTGAGTTCTGTGGAAGGACAGTTCTTTATACTTTTATTCTTATATGTAAAAATCTAAATGCAAGTGTTAAATCATTTATTTCTTTGAACAAAAACCTTTCTTTGTCAAATAAAATGATCCATTATCCAATCATAATTTGCATTCACTAATCATATCTTGCATGTGCGAATGCATTGGTGCTTCCCACCAGGAGTCAACCACCACAAATTAATTCTTTACCTGTAAGAAACACAGATCAGTGTAGATAATGTTTAGAATTTTTCTTAAATCATGTTTAGCAAAAACATCTTGTTGTTTAGGTTCCTTGGTCTCAGAAATGCTTCCAAACTTATCAGAGCAGCCTGAAAGTATGCACGTAAATTGTAAAGGTCGTAGATCACAGCAAATCACTTAAAATACACTGTATAGACATCTATCGTCTACTTTGTGTGTGTTAGCATTGTGTGCATTAAAATGCACTGGTGGCATTTTAATGCATATGACAATACATTTCTTGAGCAGTTGAAAATCCTAGAGGTCTCCTTTAGTGATAGCTACTTTTCAGATCAGACTGCAAACTGACCACCTGGCATCTGGTCTACTTTTGTGCCTTCCTCCAAAGCGTGTCGAATATGCATACTGGCAAGCATTAGTGTTGGGTACTAGTTTTCAGGGAAAGTCTACATAATACTGTATTTACTTGCATGGGAATATGAGAGGGAGAGTACCTGACTGGACCAAATAAGTGGGCCTTTATACTCTTTTGCAAAATATGAAGGGGAAGCATTGCGATATATCTATGTTCATCCAACATACCTTTTGTTGCTAAATGCTTGACAGTGACAGTGTGTTTTATGATATTTGTAAGTAAGATGCAATGGATTAATTCACATTTGGTGTTCTACGGAGTATTTGGGCCAGCAGATGGTGTATGTGGGAGTCCAAATAAACTACAGTGTGTGTGATCATGGTAATGAAGGAAAATGTCTACCTGCCCCTTGTAGGGCATGCTCTCTAGGCATGAGCCTCACAGAGCCCTTGGTCCTCTTGCCGCGACTTGTCTTTCAAATACGTCCTCCAGTGCTTCACGGCCCCAGGACAGAGCACTCAAGGCTTCACCTGCATTTGTGGAACTGCCAATGGGAACACGCCCTCTCTCCGAAATGACCTGTGATTGGCTAAATCTTCCATCATTGACTAGATTTTCTAAAGCCTTAAAAACAGAGCCAAGAGGAGCAAAAGTATATGTTTTCTCTCGAACCACTTGAATTACAATTCAATTATTATGGATTTTTTTCCTAAATTATGCCAAAACATATACTGCCTAGCCCACCTTTGACACTCTCTTCCTTCAAATCCCTCCTTAGAACTTAGTTTTATAAATTCTTTACAACATTGCCACCTAATGGGGAACATTGTGAACTGGCAGTAAGGGAGCTTTTTATTAAATCTCTAATACTGAGCTTGATTTACCTGTCCTGTGAGTTATTATAGTGGGTGCTGTGTAAAATCATGCAAAATGAAATTAGGTTTTCATTGTACACATGTTGCACAGGCAGACTAGTACCCAGGGACCCAGATAGATCCTAGAAAAGAGTCCTGCCTACTTTTCCCATTCCAGAAGTCTAGCATGGGCAGAAAATAAGAAAGAACATGTATTCCTTAAATCTCAGCTTTCTAGACCCATTTTACCACATACAACCTCTGACTGATGGGTTTGCACTCTCATTCATACTACCAGTCAGGCCTGCTGTGTTTCCTGCTCGTGCCCAGGACAAGATGATCTCCAAAGGCCACTGGCAAATTATTCCAGCAAAGGTTTTCTAAGGCTGATTAGTTGCAGTGATAGTTATTGCTGTACTGTGGTTTGCCTGGAACTGGAACAGATTAAACAACCTTTTCAGTTTTCCTTAAAACATAAAATGCATCCACATGTAACAGGTTAAATATGTAAAATATATTTTACACGGTAAAAGCCTGAAATAAATACAACATGTCAGTATTAGGGCAATGGTACATACAATGGGCCTTCAAAGGTTTGGATAATAATATTATTATATTATATTATTATTACATATATTTTTAAAGCATGTATTCCTACACATTACCTTAAATATAAACTATATTAACTAACTATTGAAAATGAAAAAGTAGTTTTCCTGTGCTTTTCAGCGTTTCACCTGGGAGGTATCTAATGCTTGCTTTTAAGCATTGTAAAGCCAAACATTAAAAGAACAAAGGAAACAATCTAATAGAAGTGTTCATACATCAAAGAAGATTTATTATTCAAGGTTGTGTTTGAGAGCATGAGAAGAGAGTACATTTTCTTTTTTTGCCATATACTTGATTGTGATGTTTGTGTCCCACATCCACAATCAATCTAGATCTAACCTCTGTAAGCAATAGCATGTTTGTGGTCAAAACTCCAGCAACACTGGTAGTATAAAGAACAACTTTATTGTCAGACCAATGCATTTTGGAATGAAGGCCACAAGCCTTCTCCATGCACCTTGGAAGTAGATGAAGTTGTGCCAGAAATCTATTCACACCAAATGCTCCTTTACAAGCTAATACATCACAGATCTGTGCACTCACTAACATAAACATACACGCACACCTTCACGCATACTCCAAGCATTCAAACATGACTGAGGGGAAAAAATCCAATAATGTATAATAATACACTGACAAGCAAAATCATACAATTATTTGATTTGATTATTAGTAGAAATTCCATTCACTAATCAATTAAGTAAAACTACATTGTGCAATGTATGCATCAGGCAGGATGTACCAAGTGATCATGAGCAAGTATAGATGATCTGTTTGACACATGCCTGTACCAGATGATAATTTGACAAATCCCGTCATGTCTATTGTAGTACAGGCTTTGTAGTTGAGCCAAATCTCAAAATGCCACATATGGAGGTCCAATGGACTGTATTTGCACTAAGAATGTGAACATTTAGTATGTAACATGAACCATTAAATCAGAACACAGTTGATCTGGCTAATCACATGTTAGTGGCAGAATCATGAATTCACAGTCACATTTTATGAAGAAAATGTTGAGATCGGCAGGGGGTGCTGTCTTATCTAACCTGAACTGCTACATATGCTTTAATTACAACATTTTACAATTGCTTTGGCTCAAATTTCACAACAAAGTGATAAACTCTAAATGCTATATATATGGCCTCAAAATCTCAAATAGCACACAAAAGATACAGACAACACATCTGTATCAAAAACTAAGTCATTTTTCACATAACAGGTTCATCTAAGCATCACTATAAATCTTTATGTTTGATTCATTGTTGATTTTAAAACAGAATTTTGATCAAACAGTAACTAATTATCAGCTGCAGGTCATTCCACCAAGACTAAAAAACAATGAAAAACTAAATGTGCAATTTATGCAGAAGTCAGCATTTAAAATGACACACTAACGAATTTAGAAAATGTGGCACATGTTGCATTGATTCAGTGTTCTACACACTTAGTAATAAGGATTGAAACTTGAGCTGTTTGTATTCTGAGGACTGTGATGTGGTGTTTTGCATGTGGTATGGATAGCTTTTTGTGTTTTAAGGTTCGTATTTAGAAAGTCAGATCGGCGAGTATTGCACACTGAAACTCTTCTGTGAAAACTGAGCCAAAACAAGTGTGAAATACCGTGACATATCCGTCATATCAGAGCTTGTCAGCCCCTATGTGAAGGGAATTATTTTTCAATCAAAACCTTTAGAAGCAACACATCAAAGAAAAATACTCTTATCACTCTATAAATGCGGGGAATCTCCACAACAGACCTGAATGGTGATGACAAAAGTACATGACTCTTGTTTTCTGTTTCTCTGTACACGTTTCAGTTGTCTGATTGCTTCTTGTCACATACTGGACATATTGGACATCCATTACTGGCTGTGAATATGACCACCTGAATGACAGGGCTGTCCACAGAAGGCAAATATACAAATGAATGGACACCTGAAATAAGCAAAAGGAAAATCTATCTATCTATAATGTTCAACTTTAAATCATGTGATGTCATCAGCTAGTCATATTCAGTTTTACACTGACGTTTTACACAAATCAAACAAAACCCATGTTCTCTTGTATTGCTAAGTCCACATGTTAAATGCCGTCTTCCCCAGGTAGCTAAAGGAAATAGTTGTTGTGCATTGAGCTCTCGGGCAACATAGTGAGATCACTTACGTTCTTGTCCATGACTGCATGACGTTCTTGTCCCTGTTCAAAGACAGACGTGGTAAAAGAAACAGAGAGGGTGGTAGACATAAGGTCCAGAGTACAATCAGCATGCTCTCTTTCTTCTGTGTCTGGTGAGGGGGCAAAAAGTGGAGAGGGTGGTGATGTTCCATCATCTATTTTGTGCAAAGACACCACCTGCAAGGGGCTGCTGTGTGTCTTAGTGGTTCTTATGTTGTTATCCTTCTCTTTGTCTTCCTCACTTCTAATCTTGCACTGCTGGTGGCTGCTGCTGAGCGCTTTCATTTGATTTAAGTCTAAGTTAGGATAGGAGCCTGACTCCGTCATGGCCTGGAGGAGTTTGTTAAGGCTGTCTGAGCCTTTGTTGCCCACATTCTGGCTGGCCTGGGCTACCTGGCACAGGAGATGGGTGTGCTTACGGAGCTGGGCAATTTCTCTCTCAGTGGCAGTGTTCTGCTTCAGCAGCTCCTTGGTGCGTAGTGTGATGGCCAGCAAGCCTGACTGTTTCAGAATCTCAGCTGTGTTGAGAAAACGGCGATGACGTGTAGACGAGCTGTCCGGAGCCATGGAAGAAGAGGGAGATGAAGAAGGAGGAGATGAGGGAGAGTCAGAGGAAGAAGGCGATGAGGGTGTCTGGGAGCTGGAGACGGAGGGTGAGCCCACGCTACCAGAGCATGAGCTTTGTTGGCAGTGGTGGGACTTGTTTTGGGCGGTGGAGGAGGCATTGCTGGGCAGCGGGCAAAGAGATGAGCTGTAGCTGTGCCCTCCTCTGCCTTTATACTGGGAGTAGGAATGGACTCTACCCTCTTTGTGATGCTGCTGCTGGGGTTTCAGGAGGTGGCTGGTGGTAGATACAGACTCCCTCTTCTCTTCTTCAGTGCACACTCTCTTGCTCTGGCTCTGGCCTTCACTGAAACTCTCCTTAGCCCCCTCTACCCATGTGGAACCCTTGTCCTCATGGCTTTCCTTCCTGGGGTGGGGGGCAATACGAGGGTAAGACTTCAGGATGGGCAGGTATGAGTTCTTGCTGCTGTAGTTCTGGTTGCTGTGGCTGCCTCCTTTCTTAATATGACCTTGTGGTGCAACTAGACTGGATGAAGGTGATGGGGTAGAAGAGGCAGGCATAGCTGGCTGTTGGATCAGTAAGAGCTGCGTGGGTGCTTTGGCATTGGTAAGGCTATGCCAACCTCCACCCCATGCCAGTGGGCCATGCAGAAGCTTCTCTGGTCTGGACTGTACCACCAGGAGGTTGTGAGCAGGGTTTTATGTGAGCAGCAATTAGAGAGCAGAGTAAGGGAAAGAGTGAAAAAAGGGGAGGAGGTTAAAATCACAAAGACATAAGCAGATTAATGAGGAAACTGAGACAATCTTTAATATTACTAACCATTCTAACAACTTTGACTTGCCCCATTTATTAATTGCATTGTAGTCATTAAACTATTGATATGCATTCCAAATGACCAGGAATCACAATAGCACCTGTATAATATAGTGAAATAATTATACAGAAACAAACTCTGTTTTATAGAATATATATTGATAGACAGATCCTAATTTTATATTAGAAATGGATCACATGATTCTAAGAGTAAAAGGTGAGAGGCGTAGCTTGTACTGACAAACCCACTGAGAATTATCACCAGCTCTGCAGTTTCCTTCAGCTCTACACAGCTTTTTAGTATATTACAGCTCATTGTCTTGGTTTTCATCGGTCTTCATTGTTTTCAGCAGCGGCAGGCAGCTGTTTTTAGTGGAACAGCTCTATAAAACCCACTGTACTCTACTGCCCATCACCAAACAGCAGTCAGACACAGTTAGGGACTAGCTAATGAAGACAGTATATTGCATATAGGGGCTAAAGAGGCGACATTTTTCTCATTAGTTGGTGGAGACCGAAACAGAGCTAAAAGGAGCGAATACTGGACTTAATTCATCAGGTGGATACAAACACGAAACTCAATAAATAAAGTTGCTTTATGTCTGTTCTTTAATGTGATCATTTTCTGCTTTTCTCTGTTTAGTATCACAGTAAACTGAATATCTTTGGATTTTGGACTGTTTTTTATTCTGAGACCAATAATTAGGACAAAGATTGATTCGATTAGAAAATAATCAGCAGATTGATCAACAAAGAAGATCATTTTTAGTTGCAGCCCTATATATTTCAGGACTATTGGACTAATATATAATGTACAGGTGTTTATGCCCACTCCCAGAAGTTTGTTAGCTATATGTGTTTATTAAGTAGATATACATAGTTAATATAGTGGCTTTGAAAAAAGACTAATTCCAATCAGTTAGTCAATTAAGAAATTAATTACTGTTGATCTTTCAACAACTAATAAAGGAAACTATTAAGATACACTTTAATAATCAAGTAACTGAACGTACTATGTGTAAAAAAGCCACCCATTCCTTGATAAATGGTACTTGAATCTCTGTTTACGATGTAATAAAGCCTGAAGAAGCAAGTTGTTATGTGTAACTGAATATCTCACCGGCTCGACCACCAGGTTTTTGATGATGTAAATGGGGGTGAGCTCCTCATAAGGAGGCATGTTGTGGCCTGCAGCATTCACACTGTTGTTGTCGTTTGAGTTTTTGCTGCTTTCCCTGTGAGGTTCGCTCACACTGCTGCGCTGGTCGTCTACAGAGTCTGAGCCAGCCTCTGAGGGGGAGGGAGAACCAAGAGTAAGCGGAAGCAGAGAGGATATGGGAACGACATATAACATGTAGAAAAAACAAAGCATAACCAAGTAATGACATGACATTTTTCTTTTAATATTTCCATTTAATTGTCCAGTAATGGTTGTACATACATGTTTTCAGTTACAGATAGGTGTGCTGTCTATATGGAGAAGAAATAGTGCATATTATGAACAGGTGTAAAATGAGATTTACAAATAAGGTGCCTGTGCCTGCGTATCATCTTGTAGATACAAACACACAGATCCTTTTTGCATGGGAAGGGCATAACTAACGTCCAGGTGAAACTCGAAAAATTTGAATATCGTGCAAAAGTTAATTTATTTCAGTAATTTAACTTAAAAGGTGAAACTAATATATTATATAGACTCATTACATGCAAAGTGAGATATTTAAAGCCTTTATTTGTTATAATGTTGATGATTATGGCTTACAGCTTATGAAAAACCCAAATTCAAAATCTCAGGAGATTAGAATATCGTGAAAAGGTTCAATATTGCAGGCTCAAAGTGTCCCAGTCTAATCCGCTAATTAATCCAAAACACCTGTAAATGGTTCCTGAGCCTTTAAATGGTCTCTCAGTCTGGTTCAGTAGAATTCACAATCGTGGGGAAGACTGCTGACCTGACCATCACTGACACCCTCCACAAGGAGGGAAAGCCTCAAAAGTTAATTGCGAAAGAAGTTGGATGTTCTCAAAGTGCTGTATCAAAGCACAAATAATAGAAAGGGAGAGGATTGTCAGAAAAAAGGCATTCAACAGTGTGGGTGAGCTTCACAAGGAGTGGACTGAGGCTGGAGTTGGTGCATCAAGAGCCACCACACACAGACGGATCCTGGACATGGGCTTCAAATGTTGTATTCCTCTTGTCAAGCCGCTCCTGACCAACAAACGACTTCAGAAGCGTCTTACCTGGGCTAAAGAAAAAAATAACTGGACTGTTGCTCAGTGGTCCAAAGTCCTCTTTTCTGATGAGAGCAAATTTTGCATCTCATTTGGAAACCAAGGTCCGGAGTCTTGATTTGGGGAGCCATGTCATCTGCTGGTGTTGGTCCACTGTGCTTTATTAGCCGTCTACCAGGACATTTTAGAGCACTTCATGCTTCCTTCAGCAGACAAGCTTTATGGAGATGCTGGCTTCATTTTCCAGCAGGACTTGGAACCTGCCCACACTGCCAAACGTACCAAAACCTGGTTCAATGACCATGGGATTACTGTGCTTCATTGGCCAGCAAACTCGTCTGACCTGAACCCCATAGAGAATCTATGGGGCATTGCCAAGAGAAAGATGAGACATGAGACCGTACAATGCAGAAGAGCTAAAGGCAGCTGTTGAAGCATCCTGGTCTTCCATAACACCTCAGCAGTGCCACAGGCTGATGGCATCCATGCCACGCTGCATTGAGGCAGTAATTCACGCAAAAGGGGCCCAAACCAAGTACTGAGTACATATGCATGATTATACTTTTCAGAGGGCCGACATCTCTGTATTTAATATAATTTTTTATTGATTTCATGTAATATTCTAATTTCCTGAGATGTTGAATTTGGGGTTTTCATAAGCTGTAAGCCATAATCATCAACATTATAACAAATAAAGGCTTTAAATGTCTCACTTTGCATATAATGAGTCTATATAATATTAGTTTCACCTTTTAAGTTGAATTACTGAAATAAATGAACTCTGAAATTAATTCAAATTTTTCGAGTTTTACCTGTAATGGCTTGAGGTCAGTGAAGTTCTCTCCATACATCCATGGTATCAATAGCATTAGACAAATGCATGATCTGTGAATCATAGTAATGGGCATTTGAGAATATGTAGCCTATTTACACATGTGAATTTCTTACCACTTCCCAGGGAAAACTGTGCAAAAAAGATGTGTGTGTGTGTGTGGGTTTATTTCTACAGTTTGAGACTAACTAATGCGCAAATGAAGATCAACTCTCACAACACCAGCACTGTGAAGTAGTGCACAGATATTCAGGAACAAGCGTACAAATTATCTTTTACTTAACAAAACCTTACTTAAATTTGTAAATCTCATAAAACATGTAAATAATGTGCATATGTTTTCTTTCCATAGGAAGTATGCTTTAAAAACTGCTGTCCCTACAAGAATTTCATGTGAGTTCACTGTAGAATTGTATTGTCTCATGGTAGTCTTAATACCACTTTAATATAAATACAATTGAGAAAAACATTGAAATGTGTGATTTGTTAGTATAAACTGCAACATTTACACACAAAAGACTGATTATCAACAGTGGTGGCCCAAAGCTAAGAGGAGGGGTCTTGTGGTTAGACAGTTGCTGGATCAATCCCCAGACCAGTTGAGTAAATCTGGATGGGGAAAGTAAAAGAGCAGCTGTCTCAGTGATGGAAATGTATGTGCATTACCATCACTGAGGTGCATTCAAATGCCAGCTGCTCCAGAGGAGCTGCTCAGCTGACCTTGGCTGCTCAGAAGAGCTCACCTGAGTACCCTGAGTCTTTTTCTGAGTCCTTTTCTGAATCACAGTGCAGAATGTGGTTGTTCATGTCACCCATTCCAAATTGCTCCCTGCGGGTGCCACCCTGGCACCACAGGGTGGCACTGTTACTCTTATCCTTGGCAGTCTTTGAGGCACAACGGGTGGCCCGCTCCCCAAAATGCCCCTTTTCCTTTGGCATTCCAGACCTTTAAAAATGAAAAACAATCAAATGTTTACTGCGAGATACACGTCATTGGATATTAAAGACAGATTTTTTTTTTCTTATACTGCTGGGGGTCAAGTTTACCAGGTTGTGGCTAAGAATTTTTGCATGAGCTAAACATATCAGAATCGTGAACATAACACTACTTCAACACAACAGAATCATTAACCTGGACACATCAATTAACATGGGGACCAAAATAATCTGTGTATAATCTATGTTGAGGGTCTGTGTCCATGATCCCTCAAAAGCCAATTGTTTGGCTTTCACCTGAAAAGCAAGCAGATGTGCAAGTACGGAGTTTTCCACTGTATGAGAAAATATCAGCTTTCTGATGATTACTGGATATTGGTGTCAGCTTCAAGCACATGTAATGTGACCCTGAGTAAAAAGGACTAAACCAACTTTTTGTTAGCTTCTCCCACTGGTCACTTTACTTGGCAATGATAGCTCAGTCTGGTGTTTATGCTTGTATTTCGTTTACAGTACAATAAGTAATATGTAAGTGGCTAGCATTACAGTAAGAAGATAAAAATGATTGTTATTTAACAGTCTCATTCCATATTGGAACAGTCTTCCAATATGGAATGCCAACATGTTTAATACTAAATAAAGACATTATATATCATATAATTATTTCACAATTTGATTATATACTGTTAGTTCTTTATGTATTATGTTGTCATTTGATTATTTATTTATGTATTCAATATTGAACACAATGGGACTGTTGCTCTGTAATTAGCTTAGCTATGGTTTGAGGTCAAAGTCACATGGTCTGACTGTAGACTGTATATAAAGATGAACTACACGTCTCCACTTCCTTCCATTGTAAAGACATTTTTGGAGTCAGACTTTGCAGTATTTATCCGAAGTGGAGCCGCGGTATCGAGTTCCCGCATACAGTCAGGTCCATAAGTATTGGGACATTGACACAATTCTCATATTTTTGGCTCTATACACCACCACAATGGATATGAAACGAAACGAACAAGATGTGCTTAAACTGCAGACTTTCAGCTTTAATTTGAGGCTATTTACATCCAAATCAGGTGAACGGTGTAGGAATTACAACAGTTTCTTTATGTGCCTCCCACTTTTTAAGGGAACAAAAGTAATGGGACAAATTAAACAATCATAAATCAAACTTTCACTTTTTAATACTTGGTTGCAAATCCTTTGCAGTCAATTACAGCCTGAAGTCTGGAACGCAAAGACATCACCAGACGCTGGGTTTCATCCCTGGTGATGCTCTGCCAGGCCTCTACTGCAACTGTCTTCAGTTCCTGCTTGTTCTTGGGGCATTTTCCCTTCAGTTTTGACTTCATCAAGTGAAATGCATGCT
>JAVQJL010058112.1:0-12780 GCA_036024295.1 Nannoperca obscura
ATATTAAATTGATTTTTGGAACAGGGAGATGGAATAGGGGCTTGCTCCGTCCACTCCACGCATCGACCTGGTATTGCAGTACCTCCAGGACCGGTGCACCCCCCTCTCACTGTACAAAATAAAGTAGATAGAAGACAGTCATTTATTAAAGTTAAATCTGCATAATATTAACAAAAGTTGTTTAAAGTTGTACTTGAGTAAAAGTTCAGATATTGTTGCAACATGTGCCTAAACATTAGAAATAAACACTTCTTATGTAGAATGAGCGTTATATTAATATGTATTAGACTAAAGAATATTGCTTCTGATGCATGAAGCAGGGTTTTGATATCGTTGCTGAACATATTTAAGCTCATTTAACTGCTTAATGTTGTTGTAGAAATAAGGTTCTATAAACAATATTGTGAAGGTGTTTGTATCCGAGTGAAACTCTTTAATTACAGCAGGAAGAATGACTTCAGGGAAGCAGCAGTGCTTCGTACAGTCCTTTCTAAGAGCTTCTAAGTGCCGCAGGTTTATTCATGCAGAAACACAGAAACAGCTCGCAGTCATGCTGGTGGAGGTGACCACTGTACAACTGTCGGGTAAAAGAAGACACGGATCATCAGTCGGTGTTGTTGGTTCATTTATGAGGTGAAAATGTATTTGTGCTTTTTACAAAATGAATCCTCCATCACGTGGGTTTGTCTTTAGAAGAAACAGATACAAAAATGACACCACGAGTAGAAAAATACTCGTTTCCAACAATTTAACCATAAATTATTTTCACGCATGCCCAATTCTTGACGCAGCACTAATGAACGTAACATCCTCCTTCCTCCTTCATCCAGAGAGAAAAGCTGCAGCTTCTCCGCCCTCCTTCGTACACGCTGCGTCAGCGTCGCGCAGGTTTGGGCATGATGAACACTTTGACGGCCTTGCTGAACGGAATGGTTCCCTCCACGGCGGCCTCTGGTGGCGGGAGGCCGTCAATGCTGTCGCTCCATCCCAGCTTGGAAGTCGAAGAAGGGGACGAGAGGGAGGTTGAGGATGAGCTGTAGGCCAGCAGGAGGCGCACCTCGATCTGAGACGGCTCTGAGAGACAGACAGGTAGAAAACAAAGTGGCACTGAGTGTCTCTCCCTCTTAGAGTTGATCAGTCCATGTTTGGATGAGCTAGGATTCAGATATTGAAGATCCGCTTTAGCTAGGGGCCATGTGTGTGTGTGTGTGTGTGTGTGTGTTAGACTGACCCGTCCATGCGGTGTGTGACAGGTACACCTGCGTGATCAGTCTGTGTCTGTCGGGTCCAGGCTTTCTGAAGTCTCCAGGTTTGGGATGGATCACGTGACTCTGGCCGTCTGGATACAGGACCTGCAGAGACGCAGTGGTCATATTCAGAGCGAATGAGCAAGCAGTAAGGAATCCAAGTCTCATCACTGGAGTAGACAGCGTTAACAAATCCTATCTTTTAATAGTCTTTAAATGCAACACGAGTTATTTTCACTGAAGCACTGAACTGTTGGCTGAAAGTAAAAGTGCTTGTAGCTTCATGAAGATCCACATTAGAACGTAGAACACCTGAATCTGTAAAATACTGTGATAACTTCCACTGCAGCAGGTTGTAAGTGAGCTGATCCTGAACCTGATGCTGATCCTGATGCTGATCCTGATGCTGAACCTGATGCTGATCCTGAACCTGCTCCTGATGCTGATCCTGAACCTGATGCTGAACCTGATGCTGATCCTGAACCTGAACCTGATGCTGATCCTGAACCTGAACTACAATGTGCTCTTAAGAGGACTTTCTTTACAGCAAAGAGAAGGAGCAGCACAGTCCAGCTGATTTTAACAAGCAGCCAAATGTAGTTTGTTTTATATTACATCATGTTTTATGAGCGGGGGGGAAACTAATCACCCCCAGTGTTTATTCATTTGAACTTGTTCCAGACTTCTTGGCATGAATACCAACTAATGCAGCTACAGTCTACAGAGGAATCGGACCTGGACTTTGATGTTCTGGGGGTCGTGAACGTGCTCTAGTGTTGCATCGATGTCTAGCGCCACCACCAGGCCAGACGTGAACCTCAGCGGGTTGTCAGACTCCCCTGTCGGCTCGATGATGGTGGCTGTCGCCCGATGGATCTGTCAACCAGCAGAAAAACGTTGATCAAACATCTGGAGCTGTGATAACAACCTCACGGCCTGAGAATCCACAGTCTTCACAAAAACACGCAGCTGGTGAAAGACCTGTTCAGGAAGTCTGAGCTGCAGCAGGCCGCTCTGTCTCAGGGTGGTCTGGAGGATCTTCACCAGCTCCACGGGTTTACAGGACGACAGCCGGGGCATCAGCTCCAAAAGCTTATCCACAAAACTGTCCTGGAGGTGGGGCAGTTCTGTCAGAAACAGCCTGAGGGAGGAAGAGGACCCACAAGTAGTGGGTAGAGGGATGTTCAGGAATATACAACACATCCTCAGGCAGAGGACTGCTCCCTCGTCCAAACCCATCCTAATGCAGTGTAGGACTACCATTCCCAGAGCTCACACGTTTAACCAATATGTAAAAAACATTTACAACATTCACAGTGAGAGATGTGAGAGAGGGGACGACATGAAGGCACATCTAACGTCCAAAGGAGAGGGATGGATACAGTTGTGGAAGCGGATGTTTCAGGATGTTTTAGGGAACTCTGTCTAGAGAACTCCGAGCTCCATAATGTGCCACGGTCCTCTGGGTCCGTGGCCAGCATTTAGTCCATTCATAAATCTGGAACAAACTCCCAGAAATCTCAGTTCCTTTGAGGCTTTAAACAAATTAGATTTGAGAATATTCAGATCTTGCACTGCAGCTCAAACTGGTATTCTCATGTTTACATCTTTTATATTTAGAAAGGACAAATCAAAGCTCAGATGTCCTGATAGTTAAGAGTTTGAAAAACAGATCTTACCTCTGAAAAGACTCAATGTCCTGCAAAAACCTCTCACAGCTGCTGATGAGAGGATCCAGCCTGAGGAGAAATGACAAACTAAGAATCACATGAAGACGCGTGTGTGTGTGTGTGTGTGTGTGTGTGTGTGTGTGTGTGCGTGGGTACTGACCCTTGCCTGGTGCGAGCAGTCAGGATGAGCTGCAGAGCTTTGGCCTGGAGGCGAACATGATGTATGGTGGCCCCCTGTCTGCTGTCCAAACCGCTGTACAGAAACTCCAACTTATAGGTTTCCTCTAAAATCTGCAAACACACACGTTTTAACACACACACGTCACGTCAAATGACCTCACAGGTGTAAGTGTGTGTGTGTTGACCTGTTGAGCTGCTGCTGTGGCAGTGACGTTTTGTTTGAGGCAGAGAGGGACTGCCATGTTCCACAGCTTCTCCTGCAGAGCCTGAGGAAACGAGGTGAAGGTTAGAAGATGCGTACTTTGAAACTCTGACGTTATCTTTATTCACACACACACACACACACACACACACACACACACACACACACACACACACACACACACCTTCATGAGCAGCAGCTGGCAGCGCAGGTATGTAGCACAGAAATCAGCAGCTCCAGCGAGTTCTGTCTGCAGCTCCCCGAGCCGCCGCAGGTCTCTGACAGATCAACAGTTCAGATAACAGCAGGTACAGATCATGAAACATCCTCCAGACTTTGTCTGATGCTGGATTATTCTATAACTCGAGGTTAGCAACACATAACATCCATTCTGTGGACAAGACAATGACATTACTGCAACTAAAACATTCAATAACACATCGACAACGTCTAAGATTCACAAAATACTACTGAAAACAAACCTTCCACTAAATGTAGCCCGTCATGTACAGAGTGACATTTACTATTCAGGAAAAGTCTGAATGGAAGTAGGGCTTCCTGTGTGTGTGTGTGTGTGTGTGTGTGTGTGTGTGTGTGTGTGTGTGTGTGTGTGTACCGTATGGTGAAGTCCAGCAGGTCCTGGGCTCCAGGTGCCTCCAGGTTCTGGATGGTGCTGACCCTGTTCAGACTCTGTTGAAGGAAGAGCTGAGCTGACTCCACAGACCCCAAACCACAACGCGAGTCCACCAAGTCCAGACCGTTGCCTGGCAACTAAAAGAGGACAGACAGTGAGTGTAACGTTGACTTTGTTGTAAACACACACACTTTATGAGTGTCAGTGTCTCTTTTCCACAGCAGGGACTGGGATCTGTGGCCAGCTGTGGCTGTGACCAGTGGTATTGGTGTTGACGTGTGTCTTTGTGTACCCACGTTTTAGGAATCCAGCTTGTATTCTGACAACAGGAACCTGGTTCCAGTTTTGGCCCCAGACAGACTCTGTAGGACTTTCTAAAGACCCAAGTCTTGTCACTGAGCTGGAGTTAGCATCATTCAGACTGCAGACAGGAAGTGGATGCTGCTAGAATCCAAACTGAACTAAATCTTATTGATGTTTGAACAAGTTTTGTGGCTGTTGGAAAAGCATTAACGGTATGCTGACCTGAAACTGGGAATAGAGCTGAAACAATTTGTCGATCAACAGAAAATTAAGAAAGAAATATTTTCTAGTTCCGACTTCTCAGTTCTGAGAATTTGCAGATTTGTTATAATAAACTGATGTTTGTCGGACAAAACAGGTCATTTGGAGGAATCATCTTGTATTTTCTTCTGCACTATTTCCTGATTTTCTGATTATAATAATCAAGAAAAGAATCAGCAGTTTAATGTAAATAACTGAGTTGTGGCCCTCGCTGGAAACCTCCTGTACTGTTGACATGGTCTGCAGGGACTCACTCTCAGTGGCGGTACGAGGTGCGACAGGCTGTCCCTCAGGTAGGCGTAGTGTCTGAAGGTGTGGTCGGAGAACAGCGCCGGCATGGTGGGACACGACTTGGCGGCGTTGAACACCAACACCAGCACCGCAATGTCTGAGAGCAACAACCAGAGTTAAGAAAGAAAGAGTCCCTCTGAGATAAGAACCGTAACAAACAACACATAAACATTAAAGTCACACGTCTGTACAATGACACGATGACTTTGAGACTTTCAGGTGTGTGAAGGATACAGGCCGGGTCGTCCATGTCGGGCTCTGGTGTGTCGAAATATGGGTGCGTGCTGAGCAACTCAGGAACCAGCGGCAACACCAGCGTTGGGTGACGGGAACCCAGGAACTTCAGACACCTGAGGGGGAAGCAGACAGTTTAAACCACCAGTGGACAGTTTGAGGTCACTTTCATGACAATCTTAAAGCAGCAGTTCCCCCCTGTGCACGCACGCGCACACGCGCGCGCACACACACACACACACACACACACACACACACACACACACACACACACAGTCTTACTTCCAGACAGAGTTGCGGTCGGTGGGATACTTGTTGAGGTTCTTCAGCAGCTCCAGCAGAGCCAGCTGGATGCAGTCTTTAGTGGAGACGTTGGTGTAACAAATTAATTCATGGAGAGCTTCTCTGATGTCACGAGACGAGTCCTGGAGATCGACAGTGACGTCATCAATGCGTGCGTACATCAGGCTTAAATAACCAGTGTTTTTAAAGGGGACATATCATGAAAACGTCCCTTTGTCAGTGTGTGTGGACTCTGCCTACACACACACTGTGAAATAAGACCACCAGTCGCTTTTTGTGGGCTGTCGAGGTCAAAAACATGTGAACCAACAAGATGACGTCAAGTGTTCATTAAAATGATATCCCACCCTCTCAGGATCTCCACCCACAGCCTGAGAACCTGGTGGAGCATTTGCAAAGTTGGCCAATCACAGCAGAGTGGACATTTAGGGAGGGCGGGCTTAAAGAAACAGGAGCTATAACGTAGTGTTAGAGGATGCTTTTTGAATATAAAAGGCATGTAAACCAATTCTGAATACAAGTATGAACCTTAAAACGAGGATAATATGTCCCCTTTAAGTGTGTGTGTGTGTGTGTGTGTGTGTGTGTGTGTACCTCCAGCACAGCCAGCACAGTGTCCAGCTGGTCCTCTCTGAGTGTGATATGAGTAGAGATTTCTCTCAGCACATGGATGGACTGCAGCCTCACTTCCTCAATCTCATCGTTGAACATGTCGACCAGGAAGTCCAGACACTTTTCGGCGAAGCTGGAAGACGAGCGAGCCAGCCGGCACAACGCCTCCACCGCCGCAATACGGACCTCTGCAAGCAATGCAGTAAAGAAGATAAGAGAGGAAGGCGAGTAAAGAGGGGAGACGTTCTTAAATGTTACATTTGTATTTGTTATTATTGATATTTGCCAACACTTCATGACCACATACCATGTGGTGAAGAGTCTTTAAAAACACCTTGTAAATAGAAAGCCTCTTTGGGTGAATATTCACTCAAAACCTCCGTTTGGCAACAACATGTTGTGAGGTGTCAGATAAACGCTCCCTTTGACTGTAAATCAACACAATCATTATTACCTGTAACACCCTGAGGCTGTGTGGGCTGAACACCATTTGTACCCTCTGGGCTCTGTATGCTGCACCGTGTTTCACGTACCAAACATCTCATCCTCCAGGCCGTGGACGAAGGCACCGCAGGCCCCCGAGGCGATGAGGTTGACGGTGTTTGTGTCCAGTTTCTCCTTGGGGGCGTCGTCGGCCCACTTCCTGCCAGAGGAGAACTCTCCAGAAGCAAAAAGGTCCTTGGCTCGTTCATGTGCCGTACGCTTCCTCTGGACAGAAGAGACGAGGAGCGGGCAGTGAGTGGAGGTGTGCTGATTTACATTATTACAAGCTCAGATTTTCATAAAAAAAAGTTAACTTTAATGACTCACCCTGAGATCTGACATCAGCTTCTTATCCAAAGTCTGCTCCAGAAAGTGAGGACTGACCTGCAGCATCGAGCCCTGACACACAAGAGATTCAACAAGTTTCACTTTTGAATGCTGTGTTTGTGTCAGAGAACAAAACATTACTGGCTTTTTGTCGCAGGGGTCCGTTATGTAAATCTTTATGTTTAATTAGACTTAACAGAGCTGAGAAAGAGCCTCGGTGTATTTTCATCACCCAACGCTCGTCTATAAGAGTGTTCATACAGATAATAACTGTGTTGGTTTGCTCCTGTTCCCCCACCAGTGTTTTGGCAGCCTGCACCCGGACCATCCAGGAGCCATCGCTGACCATGTGACTGATCTTCCCAAATGCGTCATCAACCAGTCGGATCTCCTCGTTGGATGACGGGATGGGCACAATGCTGGTTGGACAGACAGAACAGTGGACTACAGGTCAGGAGAGGCCACTACAAAGTGCTGCAGCCATCCGGGGATTCCTTAACGCTGAAATCCAGAGAGTGGCGCTAACGCTAAAGCTAAAGTGACAGCTACAGTTATACTGATAACAAGTCCCTCTGATTGTCAGCGTCTTCTCACCTTTCTGGGTACAGCTGGCTGAGCACCCAAACCATCTGCACGGCTGCAGAGCGGACCTGCTCATAATCATCTGACAGCAACCTGCAGGCCTGCAAACACACACACACACACAGACACACAGACAGACAGAAATGTGTCTTGAAATGGCAAAACAGCCCAGGGATACACAACAACCACAGTAAAGCTCTTCACAACACATGCCTTGAACACACGTCTGTTTACTCCAGGATTTCCATGACTTTGGCAGGTTTCAGTACAGTAACGGTGCCGTTACCTGCTCATAAATGATCTCATGAATCTTCATTCCTCTCTCATGCAGCTGCAGCTGGAAAACAAACAGCAGCACACAGAAGGAGTTATATAGAAAGAGGCATCAGTGGAATACGTGCAGACTGGGTGTAACTGCATCGTGTGGTCTATTAATAAATGAGGGTGGTGCTGGTTGAGTTTCTGGTGGCGTCCTACCATGGCTTTGAGGGCTGCGGTACGGACTCTGGGGTCCTGGTCTCCAAAGTAGTCGCTGATGATACTCTGGACGTCCCTCACTCCTGGAGCGCAGAGCAACATGTAAAATGACAGGAGGCAACAGAAACATGAGAACGCATCACACAACAACTCAAAGCACAATCAGAGAGTTGATCTGACATTTTAAAGTTTCCAATCAATTCGGCCACAAAATGAACATAAAGTCAAAAACACTGGCCTATCAGAATACCCAAGGGCTGTTTTTATAAATAATCCTCTATATATCAAACATTAAGGCACTGATGAAATGTGATTCAGTTTAAGAGCGTGCTCACATTGTATCTTAAAGAAAGCACAAACCTAAAGATGTGCCCAGTCCCTCCATGTCTTTGGTCAGAGGAGTGTCCACCGTGCCGAGACATCCAAGGAGCAGCAGGCACTTGTTCCTCACCCCGAAATACGTATCAGACAGATGCTGCGAGGACCAAAGAGAAACACAGAAGAGTTCTGCTGAATCCATGAAGAAGACTTCATGAGGAGTACTGTGTCCTGACTGTGTGCTGACTGTGTGCTGACTGTGTCCTGACTGTGTGTTTGTCACCTTGCAGGCCACCTCTATGAGCCTCTGTCTGACTGTAGGACTCTCTGGTAGTTGTGCACCAATGACCAACAGAGTGTCCAGCAGCTGGGCGAGGACCTGATGGGACTCTGCAGACAGAGAGAAGCAGAACGCAGCAAACAGACACTTTATTCATTTTATTTGATCAAATTTGATGCTCCACTAAGGAGGTGACAAAAAACGTAAACATGCATGTTTCAAAATCCGTTTAAATATCATCTTTAATAAGACAACTAAAAAGGTTGCCATGTCCATGATCCATTATATAAAACACTGCTACTAGAAACAATAACGCTGCTTCGCAACATGATTAATATGTCTTAACAAACACTGCATTTTACAAATAAGAAGATCACAGTATATTTCAGGGAAATCTATTTCTCAATGAGTGACGACTAACGTACCAATGTGTAATTATGGCTTTCTGTGTGTAAATGTGACTTACTCTCATTGCTGAGTGTGTTAATGGCGTCGTCTACGATGCAGTCGGGGCTGAAGCCCTGTGTTTTGGACAGCAGGCCCAGCAGAGACGCAATCTTCAGCCTCACAGAGTTATCTGTCTCCTGGGAGAGGACGGCAGCACCAGATGTGTTTGTCAGACGTACAACTTAGCTTAGCATCAACTAAATGAACATAACTGTACAACAGTGCAAACTCTGGTTACAGCTGCAGAGCGTGGTGTTAACATAAAATACAGTTTTAGTAGAAGGCAACAAAGGAGAGATGATCTTTGTACTTCTAAAGCTCTTATTAAAGTGGGTTATTCATACATGTTCCTGGTTACAATCTGTACTTCTTTACCTTGTAGTAGTGCTCCAACAGGATCCTTATCACACCCTCCACGCTCTCCGTCTCCACAGGCTTGCGTGCAAACTGCAGCAGGTACTGCAGGGCGTCGGTAGAGTTGGTGGCCTTGCAGAGGTCGATGTGAAGAGCCGCAGACTTGCTGGGTTTGGACAAACGCAGCTTCTTGGCCGGAGCCTCTTCATGGGGAATCTGCTAGCATAAAAACAGAGGAACTGAAAAAATTATTTCTATAAAAAGCAGGCGGTATTATCATCTCCCCTCATGGTGCGCCGTCTCTAAAAACATTCAACTTTCTCAGTCACGTGAAGGATTTTATCTACCAAGAGTCACCATTTACAAATCTTTGAATCTTATGAGTCTGACCCTGCCCTGCTTCATACTGGGTCCTATTCTATTCTACTAATAAAATCCCCACCTAGATGGAGAACCAGAGGTGACACAGTTACACAGGATGGTTGGAAAACAACAAAAAGCAATAATGATAGACCATCTCATAACCACAATATCACGGGTTCAGTTCTCGAAGTCACTCCTAAACAATAGCCCTAACACAAGAAAGTCTGTGTTCAGCATAAAACGTTTGGCACCTTAAGATAATAACGTCAAATTCATTGAAATGTAATCCACCCCGCTGACAAAATCCTGAAAACAAATACTATAAAGTTAAGTATTACTACATAGCATTGTTTATTAGTACCTGATAAGGTTATATCAGATGTTCAAATACTTCTGTAAACCAGCAGATCGATACAGACGGTAACAACAATTAATAGCAAGCATTAACGTTACAATACATTTATTATGACTCACTATATATGTTAGCTATGTTATATTTCACTTAAAATTTTGCTAACATTTGATAACGTGCTCAGCCTGAGGTTGTTAGCTGTGTTGTTAGCAGTGTTGCGACTGTTAGAAGCTAACTTGTTAGCTGTCGTTGGGTTGCGTTTGTTAGCATTTAGCATTAGCCAACATGCTAGTTAGCTCTCAAGCACAATGTTTATGTAGTGTTGTGAGTCTGCAGCGAGCAGCGATAAGAGGGTTTCATGTGCTGACCTGTACAACTTTGGAAAACTCCTCATAAACTCTCCTTTTCAGATGTGCTGCCATGTTCAGGGAAGGATGTTTAGCTCCGCTCTCCTATTCAGCAGCAGCACCATAATATTGTCCCTTTATGTTTCCCGTAGCTACGGAAAGAAAAGTTAAACGCGTTTCGTAAATTACGCTTGATATTAATTATTCGCTAAATTTACATTTTTCTAAATTGATATTTGACCATATCAGGATTATGAACCTATATAGTTAAATATATGCAGCTAATATTCAAATCTGGCTGTGATGTGACTGCTTTAGATATATAGCTGGATTTAAGTTCACTGTTGACACAATCTCTAAACATTAGACTTGGAAAAATGTGAATACTTCCTGTAAATTTAATATAAATTGACATTTAGGATTTTGTAAATATATTAAATCCAAAGAAGTTGAAATTGTTTTTCTACACCATTTTTATTTCTTTTTTTAAATTTTTTTTTTTTTACATAATTTTACATTTAAATTGTATCTATTATGGACAATAATGCTGCTTAGCAACATGATATGTCTTAACAAACACTGTGTTTTAAAAATAAGAAGATCACAGTATATTTCAGGGAAATCTATTTCTCAATTACAATCTGTACTTCTTTACCTTGTAGTCCTTCATGATTGTATTATTATCTCATCTATTAAAATAATTAATATTTCTCCAGTTACCGATAATCGATTATTCCTGTAGCCTATAATATTCAGAAAATAGTGGAAAATGTCCATTCCAGGGTCCCAGAGCCCAAAGTGACGTTTTGTTTTGTTTTGTCTGGACAAAAGTACAAAACCTAAAGATATTCAGTTTACAATGATTTAAAACAGAGAAAAGCAACAGTCCTCACATTGGAGAACCTACAATCAGACATTAGTTGTAGTCATTAATAATAATCATCTTTCAAAATAGTGGTAAAATTGAATAATTGCTTAAACTCTGGTGAACCTATTATTTTACTCAATTTAGTTAGTTTTCTAATAGAGTGGATTAAGAACTCAATTTCAAACAAAAAGTATGTTTAAAAATACAGTTTTAAAGAACACAGAAGATTCAAATATACAAATAGGACACAACAAAATACTCACAGCAGATGTAACTGATTATTATTATAAATATGGCCACACAACTTTATTCTCGTCAACTTATTCAACTTATTCTCTAATTTCAAAGCAAGCTTAACCATAATTATTCATAAACGTCACAGTTTATACAAAACCCCTCCGCTGCAGCTGCTGCCGTGCTCAAAGGCACTTCAGCAGGAGTAACTGAGGAGTGTAAAACTGTTACACAGCAACAGAAATGCGTCTGGGAGTTTAGTTTGTTATGTCAAAGTAAAGGAGAGGAGAAACGTTTCTTTTTCCAGAGTCATTATTCCTCATTTTAAAATCAAAATCAATTAATGGACAAATTAAAACCACTCCAACTAAATCTAATCTACAGTACTAATGCTAAAAATTGTACCATTACCACTAAATCTGCTTAAACTTTCTACAGCAACATCTGCTCTTTGGAAGGAAGAAAACATTAGAAAACTGAAAATGTGAAAACATTAGTTTTCATATTTTCAGTTTTGTTGTAAAATTGCTGATAACTGTATTATCTGCACATTTAAACATTTAAATTGTAATAGTCTGCTGTATTTGTTAAAGCGTGCAGTAGTAAAGAATGTCCAGGAGTTTCTCTTTGTATTCATCTTTATGGTTCTTTTCACCCAAAGTTGTTTTAGGTTTTTACGTTTGCTAAACTTTGTTTTGTTGAGAAAATAGAATATAAAAGTATTCAGTTTTGGCATTAAAACATGCACTTTCTACAGAAATCCACTGTTGTTAGCTTAGCTTCAAAACTATCTGGGGCTTGAAAATGTGGTCATGGAAAAAAAAAGAAGATAAAAAACATCACAAGAACAGATACAGCGATCAACAGTCAGTTCATTTCCTTGAACTCAGTGCCAGCTGCAAATGCTTTGGCCCTCTTCCGGTCTCCTCTCCACGTGAAGAAGCCCACTATGATCACCATGACTGGGAGGGCCACACAGAGCACGATGCGGCTGATGGGCATCTCCACCGGACACTCAGAGGTGGCTGAAGGAGTCTGGTTCTGGGCGGCGGGAGGATTTCCAATCAAAAAGCTGGAAGTAAAGTCCAGAAACGTCACCCTGCTGTTCTTTGTGGTGTTCACCTCACACCTGAACCTCCTGTTGTTGTCTTCCCTCTGCAGTTTTGTGACCAGAGTGACGTTGCAGCGCGTGACAATCAGCTTGTCCCTGTGCAGAGGAGAGAAACACCACGCACACCCGTCACCTGTCAGAAGCACATGTGATGTTTTATATATTTATATATGTGTCTGTGTGTGTGTGTGTTTTGTATTGTCAACAAATCCCACGAAAAGACCCAAACAACAATGAAGTGATTTAACAAACAATGTAAATGTATTCATATGTCGCTCCTTCATCACTATTAACACACTG